>CAKALG010014904.1:0-27377 GCA_916700815.1 Helicolenus hilgendorfi | reverse complement strand
CAGGGGGCCACGGACGGGCTGTTTGGTGGCCAGAGATTAACTTTTTGTGGCCATGGGCCATCGGGCCCACGAACCCTATATGCCAACTTCAATCTGGTTATCACATGATCACAGTGTCAATGTCTGCGATGAGAGATTTGTAAACAACAGTGCACTGAAACTATTATGTTACCCATAAATTTGTACTTTTCGTGCACACTAAATATAGAGCAGAGATACTTGTGATGACAATATGTTGAAATTTATGAAGAGAATTGAGAAGAAAAGGGATAATTAAACCAGACTGTGAAGTCTCAATTTCCCTAGAAGAGACATCTAAAGCCCTGTGGTCTTTAGTCTGACAAGTGTTTCTGACTGGTCATCAAATTCCTACAATGAATAAGTGGATTGAATATCCACAGTAATATTCCAAGGTATTCCATGATGATAAAAGGGAGTTCTGCTGAATCACAGGAAAGATTTGGCGTTTTTGCTTATGCGGATATTAATCTTCTGTAACCTGGCATTCACCTGCTCTGAATTCTTTCCTCGACAGATGTACTTGAACTACCTGTCCAACTATGTCCCCAATACATGGAACTATGAACATGGCTGTAGCCACTGTGATGACGATACTGTGGACCTGTCTCAGTTAAAAGTAAGTGCTTCGGATTAATTAATTTTCCTTACAGTGCTGATGTGGAACGTTTGTATTAAGCCACCTCCCTGTGGGCACAGGAAAGGATGAAACACCACCTGGTCTTCTAGTGTGAACCATCCATCTATCAGTGACTGTCTAGACAGCAGGAGGAGGGCACAGCTTGTCCTATTTCAACAGATATGCAAGACTGCTGCACACACTCCCTTTCCAACAATAATAGCTTATGTGCCCGTTGGTCCTTTTGGACCCTTTTAAAGGAGCATAATGCCAGGGAAACTACTTGGGAAAGAGGAAGCACTGTGCTGCTGTGGTGCAGGATATGGCTTCTGGGGTTTTCAGAAGGGCTCATTTAAAGGGGAGTCGCTGTCAACCAGCCTGCCTTTTAGCAGGCTCCGCAGTATGGGTTTTATCCACAATAGTAAGTTTTAGTGGTTACGCCGAAAATTTGTCGCAGAGTCCAGCCAAGGCTGGCGACGTATAGACAGCAGGAATGGCAGAAGGCACTAGAAAATGGCTCTGGCTGTGTGTATCAACAATGTTATGAAACCTTACTTTACTCTTTGTGAGTGGTGAAGCATACACAAGATCCCAGTTAATCTATTATCCCTGTTTTTATCTTCTTTGTTTCTGCAAATTAGTTTCGTACAAACCTGTTCAAAAGTGCAACAAAATGTGTCTCTGCTAGGGATGCTAATTTTGAAAAATGTTCTTAACCAATAACCGACCCTCGTAAACCGATTATGACCAGTTAAACGACAAGATTTGTGCCACGCATGCAGCGGTGCGCCAGCTGCAGTGTATGAGCACAGCAGACAACGGAGTCCCCCGTTCACCGTGCGGGAGCGTTAACTTAGCAGATAGATAACTTAGATGCTGCGTGTAGTGTCGCGGACATGCAGCCACTTTCCCAGTAAAACATTATAGTATAACATTTCTTATAACCATTTTAACCAATAGCGTTAATCAGTTAAAATGCTTAACGACGGTTAACGGTTAATTATTAACATCTATAGTCTCTGCAATTAAATAACACCAAGGTCTTCGCACTACACAAACAGAACAAGGTGTATCACAAAATGTGATACTGAGTCATGAATCCCTCAACATTTACTGTACTCCTGTAGGCTCCATAAACAAATGTGCTGAAATAGTTCAACAGGAAAGGATTCAATACAAACCCAGCTACATGAAAGGCATCTCTGTGAAAGTTGCTCTCAGTGACCGTCCATAATGAATGCAGGAAAAAATGCTGCTTCTCAATAATAGGCAAGTGAGTGAAGAATTTCATTCTGCTGTTCCACTCTGTTTGTTTGGGATTACAAGATCAGGTCATGTGGAAACTGGTCACACTGTGTCCAGGCCTTTTCTTGTGGGGTTAACCCAGGCCACTGTCTATCTAGCTTGGCTCCTTGTGTGTTTTGGTTTTGGGAATAATCTTAGGCTTTACAAACAGCGTTACACTGCTACTCTATACTGAGCTAGCCAAATCCATTCACTACCTAGTTTTGTCTCTTGTGTTCAAATGAAAGTCTGTGTTGGTCCGGTCTGCTTTGATAGATGTTTTAGTTATGCTTTTCCCTGCCCTTTGTGCCACTCCTTTTACTTTTGCTGCCTGTCTGCTGTATGTCCGTAACAATTTAAGCTCACATTGGCAAGATGCTTGAGTTGCGCCTGAAGCAGTCATTGCGGAACACGCAAATTAGACGGTTCGGCTCGGATCCCTTTTCATCCCGAGCCCAGACCTTGCTGTGAACTGGTCAAGAGGATGAGGAGACCAGACTGAGCTGTGTGGGCAGTAGCTTAGTGTCATGGGAAAATGTATCCTCCTCTCTTCTCTGTGTCTCTTGCTGTACAGTACTTATTTTTCTATCTTCTTTGCCCTAACTGTCTGGCCCATCATTTTATATTTCTGCCCTCTGAAAAGAGCTACACGTGGCAATCTGGGTTAGAAGATAGAATTCCTGTAAAGCAGTAAAAATACTAATAGTTGTTGGATGTAACTTCAGTTCTATGAGTATGAGAACTGTTCCAAAAATGTTCCAAACCTCCACATCTATTTTACAATCAATAACCAAATCACATATCCTATTGTACAAATTGCCTACAAGTATCACTGCATAGTGGCAGTAGGCCAGTAGCAGTTGCAAGCTTTAGCTGACTGGAGATAGAGTCTGCATCACAAGAAAGCTAATAATGGACTCATACACCCGCCCACACCCACACAAGACAATGTCGTCATGGAAAACATCTGTTGCAAATTAACTGTTTGCTTTTGTCTGACGTGATATGTCAAATAATCCATGATTTATGTTAAACAGTGTCCCTTCACTTAAACCTGTTGTGTGAAATGGTACTTATTAATCTCCTCTCTAATCTAAACAGGAGTATCCCAATGTGTTGGTTGGAGTATTCATTGAGCAGCCAACTCCATTTCTTCCTGAGTTCTTCCAGCGGCTGCTCACCCTCGATTATCCCAAAGATAAACTCAAAGTTTTTGTCCACAACAACGTGAGTGTGTGCAGCTGCTCTTTGGTTTTCTTCTAGATCTCTACCATGCATGGCTCCTCATATGTGGATTCTAATCCATTAATATTGGCTCCCCGCTCAGGAGGTTTACCATGAGAAGCACATCCAGAAGTTCTGGGAAGAGAACAGGAATGTTTTCAGCAGTTTCAACGTTGTGGGACCAGAAGAAATTTTGAGCCAAGGAGAGGCCAGGAATATGGGCATGTATGTCTCTAAATCTATCAACTCTCAGAACTGTGTTTTGGAGAACTAAATTAATAAAACCAGATGATGGGTGTTTTTGGCCCCAGTTAAATTATATCCTAAAGGAAAACTTGCATGTCAAATTACTTTTAAAACCTCTAGATGGTGCTTGCTTGATTTCTATTTAATACGGTCATCTTGTGTTGCAGGCAATGTTAACGCATTGTTTCACAGGTGGTTATGATGGGTCCTTTTGGCCCCCGGGTGTTTCCATTCCATTCAAACTAAATGTTTTATGCACATGTTAGCTCTCCAGACTTAATGTGTCATTTCTTGGCTAAAGCATACAGTATTGTGTTTCCCAATGGTTTTCAAAGTGGGGTCCGGGGACCCCCGGGGGTCCTTAAAGAGGTTCCAGGGGATCCCTTGCAAAAAGGGACATCATTTATTTTCACTATATTTCCATCCATAAGTAACACAATGACAGAATGCGTGACTATTTTGGTTAAGGGTTTCATACACTTTCTGTAATAGAGTGGTGCAGGGATGACGCATTTTTGTAGGCCAACCCGGAGGTTAGAATCGCCAATGGGATTTTTCCATTGGATTTTGGATTATTGCAGAGAATAAACTCTGTGGCAAACAAATGTTTATGATACTTGCTTGTTTTGTTCCGCAATGTAAGCTCCACAAATGAACACCACTTTTATGATTTTTGAAATTAAAATGCAATAGCCTGAATTAAAAAGCTAGCGTTAGGCTAGAAATGAACTACACCATGGTCGCATGAGTGCGAGTTCACACACAGACGAGTCGGCGTGACTTTTTTAAAACGTATAAAAGCCTCAAAGTTCACAAGTGGGATATTTACTGACATATTTTATATTGTACAACAAAATGTTAAAATCTTTTAAGCTTGTGTTAACCACAGACCATATTTCAGGCATCTAACTAAAAACCCATTAAAAAAAACACTGACGTTGAGATGAGGGAACCAGAAGTGCTAAAATGCTAACTCATTTTCTGGGTTTTAGGACTCATTCTTGCACCACTATAAAACATCTAAAAGCAAAAATCCTATCAGATGGGGGGGACACTGGGACTTATCAAATGGGGGCCCGTGGTCTAATCTGTGTCAGTTTAGGGGTCCTTGACGTGAAAAAGTTTGGGAACCACTGGTGTACGCGGTATACGACATAGCAGTAACAAATAGGTGCAGTATTTCTCCCTGGTTCCTGTTTTATGGGCTGTGTCTCTTATTACTCAGTGTTAAGTAATAGTCAGTTGTCATGGCGATAATTCAATCTGGGAGACCACATCACAGAGATCCTATCAAAAACACAGTACGCCTAAAAGCATTGCTCAGGACAGCCCTATAATGAAGAAGTCTAAGGTTTATTAGCAGCCTCTAATCTTCCTAAAATCACATTATCCTCTGGAGGCTTAAAGATTAGTAAGAGTCTGAGTCTGCAATTGGAAATGACATCTTATACTTAAGAACTGATAAATTTCAACATGTGACCGTGATCACTTCCTGGTATTTCATTGACTGTAATCAGCCGTGGATTGAATAATCACCACTCTCTCTGCCATGTCTGTGTTTTTTATGTCTTTAGGGATCTTTGCCGTAAAGATGCCACGTGCGACTACTACTTCAGCATAGACACAGACGTGATGCTCACCAACAGACAGACACTGAAGCTCCTCATTGAGCAGAACAGGTAATCATATGGTAGCTGGAATGGAAACCACGCTGGAACCCATTCAAGAAGCCTCCCTGGTTGTTGTGATCGTTGAACCATTGAGAGTGGCAAAGCCACAGGAACATTACAGCCGAGAGAATAAAAGTTTAAAAATAAGCCGCCCTGGCTTCCTGTTTTTGCCCGGCCACATGGAAACAGTGAAAGAGTCTACTGCCCTAACCGAAATGCCACTTTGCGTTATACAAAAAACAAACATCTCTCTGCAGCTCGTGATTTTGAAGAAACCTCCCAATGAACTAGATGTCATTGTGGCGGTGGCGTGGCATTGTGACCTGTGGGAAGCATGCAACGTAAAACCCTTTCCAGGATATTTAAAGATGGCATGAGAATTTTCTGCTGGTACTGAAGTTATGGGAGGAAAATTTCAATCTATCTTAACTTAAAGAAACTTTTGCATCAGTATACTGTGGTGCCTCCATATCAACCAACTGTGAGTTATGGCTCTATTATTTTAAATCTGCCCTGTTTATTTCATAGAAAAGAAATCCCTTTCATTGTGGTTTGGGTTTGTAAGACTAAGAGGAAAAATCCTGTGTTACTGTAAGTCATGCAAATTCAAAGAAACAGACCCAATTCACGGTTCAGAAAAACAGCCTGCTGCAGCGAGCCGCAATCTTTTTTTGAATCCAGTTGAGGATGATTTACGGCTCTGGTTTGCATTATGCACTTGAACGATCTGACTGTTAGTGACTTGGCAATGATCATATCTTTCCACGGAGAAGCTGATCTCCTCGATGCAGCACCACTACAAGGCCCAGTACATTAGGTGGTTGGCTGCCTGTGAGATGTCACTGATTTGTATCTGCTCTGACAGAATTACCATCTCTCCACTCTGCCTCCTGCTTCCCTTACAGAAAAATAATTGGTCCCCTTGTCACTCGTCACGGCAAGCTGTGGTCCAACTTCTGGGGAGCCTTGAGTCTGGATGGTTATTACGCTCGCTCCGAAGATTATGTCGACATTGTGCAGAGGAAACGTGTGTAAGTCACAAGTGCAACGAGGGTACACACACAGCAATGGCTTTGCATTTTTATGGTTCACACACCAGTATTGGATCTCTGAGCGTGTCCATGACTAAAATAAATCTCATCCTATTGTGCTGAAGCTGTTTTTCTCATCCATGTTTAGCCATAAACGAGACACATGAGATGCCTTCATCATGAGCTACATCCTAGAATACACATATGAACAGTCATTACAGCCACAATCTACCTGAGAAGTGATTTAGTACTGAGCATCTACGCCTGAGGCACTGTAGTCAATTAATTTCTTATCTCTCACTTGTTGTGCTTTTAGAAATAATTGAATGGTGGCCAGATGGCGCAAAGGAGTAAGCATTCACCCACCACAGTAAAAAACCCAGATTTAATCACCCGTAGGCCTGTGAGGAGGAAGACAGTAAGGGATCACTTTAGCAACTCCTACTGGTTGGTCACCTCCAAGACAAAAACCGTAGGGCAAGTGGAATTGGCCGTAAACAAACTGGGACAAAAAGGGGGGGAATCACCAGAGGCCGCACAATACAATCTCATCGTGATTTAAACATTTTGCTATATGCTGAGTATTGCGAGAAGATATATTGTGATTTGTCACCTTTTTTTCAACTGCAAATTATGCAGTTTATTAACACATGTTTTATCTAATGAGATACAGTTTTCACTCCGTTCATCTCAGAGTATTCATTCACATATCTTGAGGTCAGAGGTCAAGGGACCCCTTTGAAAATGGCCATGACAGTTTTTCCTCATCAAAATGTTGCATAAATTTGTAGCATTATTTAGCTTTCTTCCCGACAAGCTAAAATGACATTGTTGGTACCAATGGATTCTTTAGGTTTCCCGGTTTCATATGGTCCCAGTATCTCCACTCTAGCTTTAAGCTACAATCTCAGAAAGACAATGGAGCCCGGCGGGCCGGTGGATTAAGAGGATAATAGTTTATATAATAAACAAAAGACAAAAGATTCTGAAAGAGTAGCATTTTTTTTTACCACATTTGACATATGTTGCCTTATTTTACCTTTTAGTTCACCAATATGTTCTCCAACAACTCCTACAACACACCTGTAGTCATGGATGGCGCAAGGATTACCATAAAAAATCTCCAGCACTCCAAGAATGTAATTTTGATGTAAAATGAGCTCTTCCTTTCTCTATGTCTTGTTGTTTCTAGGGGTATGTGGAACATTCCTTTCATGGCACATGTATACCTTGTCAAGGGCAGTGCTTTGAGGAATGAACTGAAAGAGAGGAACTACTTTGTGCTGGAGAAACTAGACCCAGATATGGCATTTTGTAGAAATGCCAGAGAAATGGTAAGAATACACAACCACCATGTTTAGGGATTCATGTCTCAGTATTGTAAACATAATGTGAAGTAGTAGTCTGTATAAAAGCATGTCAGCATTAGAGGACAGTTATACTAGAAAATGTTATTCTGTATTTACATATAAAAAAGATTCAGCACTGCTAGTTTAGATTCTTAACCCTGAAAAAGTCAACAGCTCAACGGAAACCAAAGACTGGCGAGTATAAGCGGTTTGAAATGTCTGTCTGTCATCAAGGCATGAACCTCCTCTGTTTATGGTTGCTATGGTGCACTTCAGGTTCTCTGCTCCACTTGTATCCCATTATCCTTCACTTTCTCTTGCCCTCATTGTGTTATGACCACAGACAGTGCAACCAGTTGCAATGCAACATTTGTCTTGTCTGTTATGTCTTTTTTCTTTTGACTTGTAAACTGTTGATTCAGCTGTGTTTTATACCACTGACATATCGCCTCTGCTCTATACTAAACCACTACCATACATGATCCAAACTTGGCGTACTTTTGGATTTCTTGGCCTTTTTCCCAGCATGCATTCCTCCCATGTTAACCCACGAAAACATCAGCTTCAGAGGGACCCTTGCTCCTTTTTCATGCAGGCGCATTTTCTCTCCTCCTGAGTTGCTATGTATGTGACATATACAGTATATATTTCATCTGTCACCCTGTCTCTGATTCTGAAACAATAATTTATGTTATCCTATTTACATGATGCTTCTCCTTTATTTTAGACCAGTCACAGAGAAAAAGACTCCCCTTCTCCGGAATCATTCCATATGCTCATGCCCCCAAAGGTTTCCATTTGTTTTGATTGTTCTGTTTTCTGAAACATCCATTTCCAATGGGTTAGCACTGCGAAGCCATTACGAGCTTTATCTCATTTCATAGGTAGACTCTTTTTCACATGGAAAAGAGGATTTCTTGGCCCTGCCGAGTTAAATTTAGTAAATGTGTAGGTTTTTAATCAGTAAAACAATGAAAGTTCATGTTTCTCAATTTATGTATTCTCCGTCGGATTTCACATGAGCGTTATCAATCATTATTTCAGATTGGGCAGTTACATATTTATAGATTACAGTTTGTGCCTGTGCCGCTGGCTATACCCTTACATAATAAATCAGGATGCCTGGCAGCTCTTTGGAAATTGATGTTGATATTTTGCTTTATTTTAGGTCCAAAATCAGATATTTGTCTAAGCTAAAGAGAGAAAGGCCTATTTTTTGTCCTGTTTTTTTTATAATGCCTACCGAGAGGAGATCAAGGAGGAGAATGAAGGTTGGAGAGTCAGTTCACATGCAAGTCCCCTGTCCTGATGCTTTACTCCCAAACAGCCAAACCCTCCAGGAAACATATGTAACCAGCTGCTCCTTCTAAACACACCGACTGATCTCAGACTAGGCTCCAACAATATTTCCTTTCACTCATGTAAACCATCTGGACTAAATCACAGCTTTCGCAAGATGATTATGTACTTCAGCAATTTGGAAAACTTGCACCAGGATATTGCAAAACCATTTCTAATTAATCATCTTGTTTCCTCTTCAAAGCCTAGTCTGATAGTGAGTCCAAACCCACCCTTACACAGCACCGTCCCCATGCTTCACTGTAGAGAAAATGTCATTCCTGGATTTGCTTTATCCCAAGCTGCCCAGCACCCCTCTGTCCCTGTTCTCCCACTCCTCTCACCTTACTGCCCCACCCTGTCCTGTTCCCAACCCACCAACGCCCTGCAGCCCTCCCACCCACTACCCATAAATAATCTTAGATTATTTATTTGTGTCTCCTTTGGTTCTATCTAGTTGAACCTAACTGATTTCAGCGTGTTAAAACACACTTAAATCGCACTTTATTTTCATTTTTTTTGGCAAATGAAGCTTTGAAGTAGTTTGCCACAAGTAACAATTTACCAGTTTTTTGTTCAAGTCATAAACAGTTACCATAGTTATAACCTGCAGTGTGTTCATGCGCATGTATTATGGTTATGTAGATATGGATGTGTTAGAAATCCTGCCTGCAAGACATTGAAGAGATTTCAACTTTTGTGAAACTGACTAAACTTTTTTTCTGTTTGCTGCAGGGAGTCTTCATGTACATAACAAACCGTCACGACTTTGGGAGGCTCATTTCCACAGCCAATTATAACACTTCTCATTATAACAGTGACTTGTGGCAGATATTTGAAAACCCTGTGGTAAGTCATTACGATCTCTCATTATTCTTCGTACACAAAGAAAGCCATTTTTTTCTGAATAGCCGAGATAAACAGCAGCCACCTGTAAAGGTTATTAGCCATAATGGAAGGATTACAGATGTGAGATGATTTCGAAGTAATGACTTCAGCGTGATAAGACTCCTCACTGATAAGGCTTTGTGATTTACTACTGTATTTGTGCACGCTGGGACCTGCCCTGTGGGAGAAAGGATTAACTCTGTTAGGTATGTAGGTCAGCTAACAGTCCCAAAAAAAGGCAACTAATCCAACAATCTTTCTCCTTTCAGGACTGGAAGGAGAAGTACATCCACGCAAACTACACTCGAATTTTCACTGAGAACTACGTGGAAGAGGTTTGTATTTACTATATGTGTGTATATGCCCGCCCTGTCTCCTAAAAATGATGTTGCAGATTCCGTTTTTGACCTATGACAAATACATTTGTAACGTCTCGTTTCCACATAGCTCTGTGTACGTATATGAGTCAACCGTTAGTCCATTCATTTCTATGGGAACCTCCATGATCCTCCGATCTCCATGTCTGCGAAACTCCTCCAGCTTTTTTTGGTTCATAATTTGCCTCGAGTACGTTGAAAAATTTGAACTTTTGCGGCAGATTACGGACAGACCGTATGCACTGTGTGCCATGCTACCAATGTTAAATATGCCATTGAACTTTTCGAAAGTCAACGTTCACTTATTTTAATTTACATCTGTAGGTTTTTAGTTTTTTTTACTAAACATAACCAAGTAGTTTTGTTGCATTTTTGTTCTGTTTTGTTTTGTTTTGTTTCGATTTACAATGTTAACCATGTGTTTAAAACTGTGACTGTAATCCTGGAGAAAACATGTTTCCCTTGAAACATAATTGAGAATGCAGTTTAGTTCTAAGGAAATGTAATTTTGTTGGAGACGGGGTTAGTATCTGCACGTGTTCCAGATACAGACTGAGAGACAGTGAAAGAGAATGACGATGTCGGACAGAACTCCCAACATCTGTTTTTAGCATATATTGGTATTACATTACAGTCACTACAGCTCAAGGTGAAGGTGTGACTCAAGTCTATTCTCAGTGGTCTCATTGTGTATTGCAGCCTTGTCCAGATGTGTACTGGTTCCCACTCTTCTCAACGAAGGCCTGTGATGAAATAGTTGAGGAGATGGAGCACTACGGTTCATGGTCTGGTGGCCAACATGAGGTAAGTACTGTTAACTCAGGTTCACTGAACACAGAGCTGTCGTCAACATACTGCAGGCACATGTAGTTTTTCTGTGGCTATGTTCACACATCTTTGTAAGGGCAAGAATGTGTGAAGAATAATATTATGGCTGCAAATACTTATTATTTTCATTAGACTTTAACTATCTTTTAATTAATTAATTATTTAATTGTTGCATCTATAAAATGTCAAACAAAATGGGACAAATGCCCATTGCTGGTTGACAGAGCTAAAGATGTCCTCTTCCAATTGCTAATTCTGCAGTTAAAAGTTAAACAAAATTAAGAGTTTACAGCCATGTAGCGGCCCTGGGAGGTTGTGCTTATGCACAGTGGTGCTTTGAGCTAAACGCTAACATCAGCATGTTAATAATGACAATGCGAACATGTTTGATAGGTATAATGTTTACCATGTGTACGCTAGTTTAGTGTGTAAGAATGCTAACATTAGCTAATGCTGCTAGCATTACGCTTCTGTAATGGCGACATTAATCCACTAAATCTCTATATTGCAAATCGTCGTTTGCTGCTATATTATAATGCTGCAAATATGTTATATCATATAGAACACCTTTAATAACGATATGAGATTGAAAAAAGCTGCAAATTCGCTCCAATTTTGGCCGTTTTCATTTGATAAATTACCTAACACTTTCTTCAAATTGTTGCCTATTTTCTTTGTTTTAGTACATAATAACACTCATCAAAAGTTTGTAACAATAGGTTGCCTGTCTATTGCAGCACACATCATTCCCAGAAATGGTTGCACACAGTCAGCACAGTTGGAGACACCAGTGCTCATTTTCTAACCTTCAGAAGAAGCCATTTCACTGTAATTTATTCAGAATGCATTCAAAAACATTCACAACTTTGGAAATTGCCTGAGTTCGATAATTATCATAGTAAAGATGAAGCCTTCAATGTCTCGTTGTGGTTAAGTGTTTGTGGTAATTAATCCAACCCAGACACCAATAGAAATAAGTGAAAGCAAGGAAATAATCCCTCATGTTGCCTTGTAAACTTTATTGTAGCCATGCCATGTCTTTGTTGTTTGATGGCTGGGTGAGCGGTTACTTTCAAGCTACCTTTCACACTGTTTTATGGGGGTGGGGTGTGTTAAATGTTAGCTAGATGTAGGGAGTAGTTGCTACTTTTTAAAATTTGATGTCATATTTTTGTGAGGACATGCACAATCTCACACACAGACTGCTGCTCAGGGTACTTGTACACACATGCTTAATTTTATTACCACCCTCTCCAGATCCATCATTTAAATATAACCAAATAAATGGTTATGATGTTGTGTTTTATGTTTATGGTGTCTCTTTCATGTGGCCTGCTTTATGTAGTTTGAAATTGGTAATTAATGTGTCTAAAAGTTTGCCTGGGAGACTAAATGTGTGCGGATACTTTGACTGACTCTGTTTGGGAAAAGGCTGAGCTGGATGGGTCATTAAGCCTCAAACAGACAGACAACAGTACAGCCTGCGGTTTTTAAAGACACGCACATGCACACACACTCTAGACACGTCGTCGTCATCATCATCACTTTGTGAGCGCACATGTCGAGGACGGTGGGTCATTTGTTCCGTCGTCAATCAAACTGCAGCGGGCTTTATTTTCTCTCCTTTTTTTTCACAGGACAAGCGGATCTCCGGAGGCTATGAAACCGTGCCGACAGACGACATTCATATGAAGCAAATCGGCTATGAAAAAGAGTGGCTACACTTCATCCGAGAGTTCATATCACCCATCACGTTAAAAGTTTTCTCTGGCTACTTCACTAAGGTTAGTGTGACCTTGTGGAGAAATAATAGAAAGATAAACAGTGAATACTACCTCTACTTGCCCAAAAGCTAAAGAAAAAGTTACCTCTTTCCACTGAACCAGTTTTTACATGTACAGCAGGTTACATTCTTTTGTGAAATGTACTCAAAAGGGGCTGACAGGTTTTCCATTGGGTAGGTTGAAATATAATCTAACTGTCAGCTAACTTGATGTATTCATGCCCTTCATCCCAGGGTTACGCTGTAATGAACTTTGTGGTAAAATACACGCCTGAGAGGCAAGCGTACCTGAGGCCCCATCACGACTCCTCCACCTTCACCATCAACGTCGCCCTCAATAACAAAGACACAGACTTTCAGGTGAGGACTTGTATTAAGGGAGATGAATCATGCTGATATTAAAGTGAAATGCCTGAATGCATCTGGGTGTCATCACAAGTTTGATTTAATGTGAGCTTTCCAACATACATCATCTTCTTAAAAGGTCTTATTGATAACATTTTTATGTAGATGAATATTTAAAAAAAATAATGCATCCACAGAGCCAAATAAAAGTCTTTTCCTGAAAAAAAATATTATCATGAATTGATCATTTAAAAAAATGTTGGCGTGTCCAAAATGAATGTTTTGTTTATCTATTAAGATATCTGATGTTTGGTTTGCACCTCTAACAAGGCTTGTGAGCCAATAGTAAAACGATGTTGGTATCACGTGGTATTTCTGGGTCGTCAGAAAAAACAGATAAGGATATTGACGGTAAATGCCTGGCATCGACTTGTTGTGAAGTAAATGCAATGGAACAGGGAAGGGATTCGGCGAGTGTCTAGTGGCTGAATGCTATCAATGTTATCAATAACACCTTTAATATTCTTGTTCACCAATTTTTTAAATCTCAACCATCACCATCCTTTTCTTTTATCAGGGTGGTGGTTGCCGTTTCCATAGGTACAACTGCTCCATAGATTCCCCAAGGAAAGGCTGGAGCTTCATGCACCCAGGACGACTGACTCACCTCCACGAAGGCCTGCCCACCACCAACGGCACCCGCTACATCGCAGTGTCCTTCATTGACCCTTGAGCCATCTGATTATACTGTAAATTAGTCTTTTGACCTTGCTTTGCTTTTTTTCCCTGTCATGTTTGTTTTGTCGTTGACATTTTGTGCCCCGGATGTTTTGCTGATGCAATTCTATTTAAAAAGCAAAAGCTTTAAAAGAATAAAAAAATGCATAAAAAGGAATCTCTGTCAAACAGAGTGTAAAAGGAAAGTGACAAAAGTAATTCACACTTTAGATACAGAAATAAGAAAGAAAAATATGCTAGCAGGGAACACAATTGTGTCACAATGTCATTTACATTTATTTTTAGACATCCTACCTAGAATTGTTGGTACTGTAGCTTATCATGATTTTCATAATACTGATTTAAAGGAACAGTGTGTAACATTTGGGGGGGATCTATTGGCAAAAATGGAATATAATGTTAACAAGTATGTTTTCTTTTGCAATCTGCAACATCACTGCTAGATACCGCCATACCCTACACACTACACCTTCAACACTGTCACAATAACTTTGCTAGCATTTAGCTGTGCCATGCTAGCATGAAAGATGGCAATTGTGTATTTATTTGTGTTTCAGGTAAAATATCACTGAACGCATTCTGCTATAGTAACTTGTCATTGCTTCAATGACTACTGGTGCTTATAAGCACTCCACGTTTCTGCATTTGACATTTAAGTCAATATTGGGTGGAGTGCAAGTTAAAATGTTTTTATACCCTGAAACAGTTCAGATTCCATTTGTGATATAAATGAAAGTAACGTGTGATATGTGCCCTGTAAAGAAATAAATCTATTTTTGGAATTTTGCACACCAGAAAAACAAGACCGCAGAATTCAATATGAATTATGTTTGAATGAAGTTCAATATTCTGTTTTACTTGAAAGGGTTTTTCTTCCTTCTTTATTGGAAATTGGTAAAAATGCATTTACTTTCCTGGAGACATTTCTGCAATATTTTTCTGAAAGATGTGTGTGAATGGATTTTGAGACTCAGCAAGTTGTTTAACTTATTGTCAAAATTGAATAAAAAGTCTATAAAAAATGAAATATTTGTCTTATTCTTGTGGTCAGCATCAGTGGTTTTGATTCACACAATAGCCGATATCCAGTATTCTTTGTTGATGCTTCTGGCAGGAGCAAAGAAATGTCTGGAAACTATCACTCGCCACTGCAGACAGCCCTCCACTGTGTTATTTTCACTGTATCAGTTAATCTTGAAGTCTGTCGAGTTGTTCTCCACGGAACAAGTCATATGTAGAAACAATCAGGCCTGGTCTGGACTGGAGTACCGCTCCGCAGCTGGGAGTAGCACTTGAGCGTTTGGGGTGTGGTGTGATGATGAACACCAGTGCAAATGTAGTTCAGTTTACTTTAGGGGCTTAGTGTAAACATGTACATGTAACCTTATGAGAGTACACAGATGGGTGTTGTAAGACTGATGACAGAACAGAGGGGGAAAGTATGGAAGATGGGGACTACAGAAAACCTGTCATGTTTTAGAAAGGAGTGGCAGTGCTCTTTTATTTATATTTTCTACCTTTTCAATCAGCCAGTTGGATTGAGCAACTGGGACAAACTGATGCAATCTGATCAACTGGAGACAGAAACAAAAGAAGTGTGAGCAGTTACAGGCCTCTAACTGTGTCCCACATAGAAACAAAATATAATCTCAACCTTAGATCAGTACTTCACTTATGAAACATCATCTAAGGTCTCACCTTCCTATCAAATCTCATTAGCTTTTAGCACCCACAGCCTCTGGAGACTGGAGGACCAGGTTTTTACCCTGCAAGGTTGACTCCCTGACTAGGCACGTGTTTCTGCTCCCTGTGAAGCCTGGATGAAGGCTGAATGTCTGAGTAGCTGCTATGAGGCCGAGAGGAGAGGGGCAAAGAAGGAGGAGATTTAGGTCGGCATGGGGGAAAGGCTCTCTCCTGCTGAAAGAGCCCTTTGTGGCCATCATTTCCCCTGGTCTGCCCTGTGTTCAGACCCTCTGAAAGGTGACATTGATCCCAGCCAGACGTGCAGGAAAACCTGCATACCTTCTAAACTAGCAGGTTTTCACAAGAATGACTTTATCAAAAGGCAGAAATGGAAGAAAATGTTTTAAGCCTTCGTATTTCTGAAGTCAGACGGAGAATAAAGCAGGCTGGGTATTTGAGAGGCAAAGGTTCTTTTAGATCCTTTTGCACCTTTGAAATAAGAAGATTCAACTCCGGAGTGCCTGTTTATACAGTTAAAGCTGAACACACCAAGAAGCCTAAAACTCCCTGTTTATATAGCTTTGCTTGGGGTCACTGGCTCGAGAGATGGGAAATGTGATCCTATACCAAAGTAAATGCATATGTGCCACTAACTGCAGGGTGCCCAGTGACAGATAGTGATTTAGCCATTGCCACATTGCCACTGCGGCACACACTCTGGTCCTGACTAAACAAAGGATTTGAAGTGTTGTTGCAATGATGTCAAGTACATGAGGCCACTCGATGTGTGGTCATATCTAATGCCCTTGGTTTGGAGGCAATCGTGTTATGTGGCTGTCATGAGCAGTTTCCAGCATAGTTTGTTTGCTGTTGATGCATTGTTTACCTAGCCAGGAACAAAGCATGAATCCCACCTTGTGACCGGGTATGTTACTGTTCTACACTTTTCTCCAATTATCCCACTCACTTTTACTTAATCTATTTTTTAATTATCTTCTTGTTTATTTTTTTCATCCTTTAAGAAGGTGAAAACAAAAGGTACTGTCCAAGTTAAACAATGTGTCACCATTGGCGTTGTAAGTGACTTTAGCCCCAAAGGCCATTTGTTCTGACTAAACACATAAATGAATAAAGACAAGTCATAATATATACTTTCAATTTACTTCATTCTAATTTCCTTTATTTTATTTAAATTTGACTTTTTTTCCCCTTTTAATTTCCTAAAAATGTGATGTACAATATAACGCATGGCCAACTCACTGTACATTTATCAAGTTATGTTTGGAGGAGAGAGCGGAGGGGTGGGAGCTATCCAGGTTCAGGCACAGTGCAATTGTGAGTCAGACATTAGTGGAAAAGTACTGGGATAGAAAGGACTGAGGAAACGTTCAATACAACCAGGCACAGATGTAGTTGTGTGTGTGTGTGTGTGTGTCCATTATTTTTACTTGTGTGTGCAGTTCAAAGGATGGTTAATTTATTAGACTTTACATTTCATACAAATAGGACTTCAGGGAACAAAGCACTCTAGGAGCCGAGTGTGTGAGCAAGATACATTTCATACGGGAATGTTTGAAAGCCTGAAACAAGACCCCCTCTGTGTAATTCGCTACTTGGCAGTAAAAGACCGAGCGTCCCCCTTTTTTAACATTCCTTGAAAAATGGGGATGATGAAATATGAGGCCTGCTGTTGTTTTGATACTTTGAAAACGGTACCTGCATCAAACCAAAGAAAATCGAGAATTAAATGAAGACGCATAAAAACAAAAAAGGTGTTGAGGGCAGCTACTTCCACAATGCCAGTAAGTTACACCATTACAGGTTTATAAAGATGCCTCACTTGCATATCAAGCACATTTATCATCTTGCACAACGACACCACCATGCTTAGATACCATTTACATTTTTAACGTTTTCTGTTAAAAATAAGATAGTATAAAACCGTTCTGATTGTAGATAGATTACAATAATCTACATTTAACTAGACTCTATATAAATTTGCTTTTTGATTACATTTCCATCACCTCATGGTGAGTTTAAGTGCTTTACCAGCTGAAGAGAAAAATCCTTTAAATCTTTAATTTTAACAACTTAAAACCACCGCCCCTGGCAACAGTAGCAGCCCAAACACATTGTAAAAAACAATTATTGGGCTCTTTAAAATGGCAATGGGATTGAATGCAAAGTCCTGTTAATTTTTGTGCTCGGAATCTCTCATACACTATTAGGCTAATATCTCTGATTATACACTATGTGAAACAAAAATGGATTCAGGCGTGTCAGGTAAAATGTGATCTAGTGAGTGTTATCTATATTGTATAATTTAACCAAAATAGCGCATATGATCATGAGCCTGTCATCATGCCAATCTCCCAGGTAAGTAATCAAGTATGTCCACAGTCCACAACACCAATTATAGCTGATTGTATGCTTCGAGACTATCAGCACACTCCCTTTTTACCAGCCAGACTGTTTACCATCTCAGAGTAAACTGGGTGCAAGTAGCATTTAGCCAAATTACACAGCAACGCTCTGTAAAAACAATCAGCAGCCCCACACTCCCAGACAGATATTGATTTATGGAAAAGACAAAAGCGGAATGGAAGACGGGCGGAGGACGGGGAGTTGTCAGAAGCCACAGAAGCTCAGTTTATAGTAAGCAGAGAAAAATATAAGTCCCACAAAGTGCCTTTTATGAGCTAGTCCGGGGTCTTCTGAATGATCCTTCAGTCTGTTTAGTCTGCTTTTGCTGCTTCAATCACTGCTTTGCAAATTGAACTGCAGAGGAAAGAATGGGAGTGTAGTCTGGTGTCAGGGTGTGTGCGTGTTTGTGTGCATGTGGAGGCTACGTGTCTTAGGTCAATATGGGTGTAGGGAAAGGAGCAACAGGAGGCCGGTCTTCGGACCCCCGGAGCCCCCGTGTGGGCACAGTTTTCCACTGTGAAGTCTGGATGCAATACCATGGTCAGAAGAGGTTCTGCTTACACAAGATGTATCACTACGAATCAATCTTTTATATGACAAGTGCAAGGTATGATGTACTGAACAAGCAAAAACTTGTATATGGATCCTTGGGAAGGAATAAACTGCAAGCAAAAACTGAAATTCTGACTTGACTGGTTGTTATATCAAATAAAATATGCTGTTTGTACGGATTCACAATGTCATTGTTGCACCAATGACACTGACTGTTCCTGTCGTCTCATGGAAACCACAGGTAACTTCACGAACAGAGAAAGATTGTTTAAGCATCTTAAAAAATATATATATCTTTTTTTTTTCAAGCTAAAGAAATGTTGCCCTTTGACAGGCACAGGAAAGTGCTTTAATGTCTGTCCTGACGTTTCTTTTGGACAGGCAGTGAATTAGCCCAGAGGTCAGATGATGCTACTTGCTGCAATGTTTGTTGATGTCTCGGTTTTGTTTACATGCACTCAATTTCCTTGCTACTTTCACCAGTGCTAGTTTGTGATTTTTGGCACAGTGTTGGGGATGACCACCCATGCTCACCATGACCATGGTACGTCATGAGAATCTGGTGTCTCACACCGACTGTGAAACTTCAATCTGTCATTAAAGGTTTGATTTTATGTGGGGTTTTTATTGCATCCATCAAAAGCCAAAAGAGGGTCGTTTGACCACTGTCTGTGCAAACCTCATTATCCAAAATGGCATCTGACAAACATTCTCTTCGTCTCCCAGTTTACAATAAATCTCCCACTTTACAATAAATAACCTTTTTTACTACAGTAGTAGTAAGACAAACCTAACCACCCTTGCCATAACCATCTATACTAAAAGTAATTTGACTAAATATGTGGTGCAGCCTATGTGCCACATGTCTGTTAGCTGTCTAAGGAGTATGGAAGATCATTGTTATACCTTACTGACGGACGAAAAGTGTTGTCTAAAAAAGATGAGGCCTTCAGACTGAAAAAATAAAAGAAATAAACAAGTTTAAGAAAAATGGTGGACATCAGTGTGGCCTTTTCAAGATGAAAAATTCGGAAGATAAAAGACTTCGAGGTGATACCAAAGATGTTTGCTTTCTGCTGGACTGGCACCTGAAGTCAGTAACTGTCAGTACAGACCACAAACAGTGTCATATCAGCGATACCAGCAAGGAAGAACCTTAGGGGGAAATTTAAAGAAGACATTAAGATGCCCTCAGCATAACTGTAGATTTCAACAACACACTGACATACTGTAGCAACCATCGATCTGAACCTGTGACTACTGAAATATCTCACTAATCGGAATGTGCCACAAGGTAAAAGCAAAGCTCATCCGTGTCTAAGTCTATATTTATGCCACCAATTCAGTTGTGAATGAATAGTTGCAGCAGTACCGGCTGTGCCTCACTTACTGAGAAAGAAAAAGTGCAGGGTTCTGGCAGCGTTCGTGACATGAGCGCATTCCCACCGTCGCTCTTGACCTCATGCCACAGAACGCTATCCATTGGTATGATATAATTGTATGTTCCAAGTTGTGTGGCTCTTGTTGGATTTGTAGTTAGCACTTCTTCTTTAAGTCCTATCAGATACTGAAGACTGTTTTGAGCCATCTTCGTGAACCTGTTGCCCTCTGAGGAGCCTGAAGCACAGCAGACTGGCAATCTGGTGACCACAGCACATCAACACAAAACCAGTGGTGATCCGCCCTAATCCTTTTAATTGGTTCCCTGGCTCCGACTTAAAAGACCAACCACAAGTGAGGGATTTTTTTTTTCCCCTTGGATACCTCTATTGCATGTACAAAGGAAATCTTGCACGCTGGACGTTGTGGTCTGTAGCTCAGTGTCGTGGCATTCTGCCTCCGTCTGGGCACCCCGCCACAACCCTCTTTTGGTTTTGACTTTCACAAGTTTACGTAGAGGGATAATTTATGATCTGGGTCAAATGTAACTAGCCATGCAATACTTTAATATCAGATTTCATGACGGGGGTTTTCCTGGAAAGGCACACAACACATAAACAAATACTGCATGTGTTCCGTAAGACAGTTCAATCAATATCTTTTACCCTTTTTTGCCCCAGAATCTAAAAAAAAGATGCATAAAGATATCCATTTTTTCCATAAACAGAGCAGGGAAGCTAATAGCAACCACAAAGTAGTTTCAGGTTATTAACACAAAATGCTGTAGAAAGGGGTGAAACCTGAGTAGATTAACATTGAATTTAGACTGTGAACATAAATAAATAAATGAACCACGCCAGCGGCTCTGTGAGGCTGTACTGAGCTAAATACAAACATCAGCGTGCTACTAAAGCATTCCGCTGAAAACCAGAAATGTCAGAGGAGAGGAAAATTCAGGAGACCACCAAAGTCATAAGTATACATCCTCTGGGAACCATGAATGTCTCTATGAAATGTTGTGCCAATCCACCCATGGGATTTACTGTCGAGATAATTCACCAGATTAGTGAAAACTGTTACTGATGCTAGATGAAAACCACTTCCAGAGTTATTTTAACCCAAACTACGATCATTTCCTGAATCTAACCAAATCGTTTTTTTTTTGCCTAAACCTAACTGAGTAGCTTCCGGTGAAGACAGAAGTTTATTTTGAAAAGACTGCATGCATATAACGAGTGGAAATTGACAAGTGCGTCACGTGTTGCTGGACATTTGTAGGAAAACTCACGAAAAATGAAGAATAACTTTTCATGCGAACCGTTTTATAAGGATACGTTGATTTAAAGGGTTCATTTTTAGCAATTTTAGCTATGTCTCAAATCTTTCAATGCAAATACTTTGACATGGTAGTAGGGAATAAAAGGCAAGAAGCAAGTCTATTGTATCTTTACACGTTGTGCAAACACAAACTGAACTACAAGTGTTTTGTATTACAGTAAATAACTCCAATGCAAAAATCCCGGCAAGTGAAAGTTTTATAAAAGTGTCTTCTTTCCTTATCAGAAAATTACTTTACTGTGTATGGTAGTTATTTCACATTGTTTGTGGTGGCAGGAGATAAACTGTGCTGCTGCTATGTCTGTCAGGTGCTGCCCTGTGTAATATTAGGTTTGGTATGATACAATTACAGAGTAAAGCCGGACGTAGCAGTGGGTCCTCTCTGCAAGATGGCAGAGTAAATTTAGTCTTTGAAGGTCACGGTTTGGTTGAGAAACAAGTGCAGAGCACAATGCCAAAGTCAAGTGGTGGTCATTATGGAACACACATGGGAGCCCCACCCCCGCCATCACCCTCCCTTCTTCCACCAACGCTCACACATAAACACAGAGGTTAGAAACCAAGGGGAGTAGTGAAAGCTCGAAATCGCACAGTTCTCTCGAGCAACACAACCTCCCAGGAATGCAAAACCTCGGACTGGTTCACAAGGTCAAAATGTATCTTCTCTCTCTCTCTCAGATCTCGTTCTGTATCTTGCCTTTTCCCTCTCCACCACTTTCTCTTCTTAAACTAAAGAATGTGAGGGCACTCATTAAAACTGTTTAAAATAGTCAAAGCATGTTGTTTGATATTTTCTGCTATGTGGCATGATTCCACAATATCTATGATTTATAGGAGGAAACGTGGACACTGCAAGCGTACACATGTTTCCAATTTTTTATATAGACTACAGCTTTCCTTAATGCAAAGCCTGGCGCAATGCATACCGTTGCTCTCTACAAGCTATCATTCTGTCACCGAGGCTTGATAACTATTGCCCAAAAGTACCCTGGAAATGTGGCAGCATTACTCAAAGACACTATCGCTTCATCCTGCTACACCTCTTTGCTCTGAGCCTCTTACAGTCTGCAAACAAGCACCAGGCCTACGGAATAAGGCCATAAAAATAATAATGCAGGTGTATCAGCTTGCCCATTTAAAGTCTGTTAGATTTAAGAAAATGCAGCTTTGAAGTAAGGAAACACTGATGACACAAAAGACACTTCTTGCTGGCAAGAAAGAAGGACTTTGCAAAACTGAGTGTATTCACTCCTCTCCTTTTGCTTACATTCCATTTAAACGCTAGCTGATAGCAACCTGCTCTCCTCCACTTCTGCCACTTCCAACAAATGAAGCTAGCTTTTAGTTGTTTGTGTAATGAGAGTTTCTGTTAAGTTTTGTTAAGGAAGTCGAGGGTTTGTTGTTAGTGAATGTTTGTTGTTTTGTGCAATACTCATCTCTGAGGTTTATAATGAATAACTTGAAACGTTGATATCGTGCAGCTGGCCAGATTGGGGAGACTGGGGGAGTCTAAGTTTCCTCTAGAGGAGGCACATAACAACCCTCTTGAGATGGTCTCATAATTCATTGCTTGTCTTTATGTTGGCATGCTTATAAAGTCTCATAAAACAGCTGGAATAGGGTACGTTGCATGTGGGAAACTCGTCTCTTTCTGACAGAGTTGGAGGTGATGGACGCGGACTTGAACTGGCAGGTGATCTGGAACATCCGTCATCTAAAAACAAACCCTAAAAAATCCTTTATCATAAATTTGTTTGACCTCATTCATATATCTTGCAGAAACATACCATTGTAAAGGATTCCCATGTGTGCTTCAAATTATTTGGAAGTGTGTACTCTTCTGTATTTTTGTCAGGATCTTTATAATCATTCCAAATAGAGTCTAGCTGTCATCATCAAAGATCGATTTATATGGATGAATGAGCAAGAAAACAAGACTTTGTTCAGAGTGTAGGCATATAATTTATATTCTCAAGGGTAAAATATTAGCATGGCATTTTAATTAGGCCTATGAAAAGTTCAAATACAAAGTTACAAAGTTACAATAAACAACTCGTAAATATGAAGCGGTTTGTTTTAATCTGTTGAAGGATTTATAGTTTGGGTATCGAGACTGTGAAACTCAAACGAGACGATTTTCCTCCAGCTAAAAACATTCAAATGTTGAATAAACTGCAACTCTTTTGAGCAAACCATTAGAAAACGTACTGTACTGTACATAAATGGATAGAATACAGGCATGATAATCTGAAAGATTATGCTGCAGACATGCAATACTACACTACACCCACTCACACACACACAGACTCTTTCAAGGCACTCATTTGATTTAGTCAGCAGGCTGAAATAACTAGGGTCAATCAGTGGTTGCAGTATGTTTGCCTACGTGCATATTCACACACAATTTCCTATAATTTTCACTTGCACGGGAAGCCAGTTAAATGTACACATATGGCCACCCAGCTATGAATAGTTGTGTACTCAGCGCCGGGTGTGTTGATTGCCTTCTGTCCCACCCACCATGTGCTGATTCTGCCTCTGAAATCTCACAGTCTAACTCCACACTTTAAAGAATTTCCTTATTGCTGCATGTATGGTGTGTAGGTTTAGGTGTAGGTTTGCTGCTCTATCTGAATTTATGTTCCATTGTACAGAACAGAAATGGAAATACAAAGTCAATACATGTTAATTAAATTGTGATGTTTGTACAGTACACCTGGCTATTCATTCATTTGCATGTTTTTGGATGCAAATCATTGCTGCGCAACTCACAATGCAAATATATCCAGACATATTGCAAGAAAATAAAAAAAAAAACATCTAGCTTACAGTACTGGCTCCTGTCCCAAACCCCAAATCATAAATCCTGCATATTGCTGCAGTTAGGAATGCATCATGTAAAGCAACAAGACTCGGTCAAAACTGAGTATATGGCTGGACCGTGTATGGTCACAGTCTATGAATTTGTGGCTAAACTGTTACACAAATAGCCAGTGGTCATGTCTATAATGTTGAATCCAGTGGTACATGTCCACCAAGTCTGGCGAGGACACTAGAGGACGCGCCGCTCCACTGAACTGGCTGTTCAAGCATTGACGTACCCTATTGTGGATTGTATTGCCGTTTCGAACTGGAAACAACATGGCGGCCTGCTCACGTCCAATCGGTTGACCAATCGTGTAACTTCATCACTCAGTAAGTCACTCTAGACAGGCCCTCTGCGATCCAGCCAAAAAATGTACAGCTTTGCTTACAAGGCACCCAAATGTATATGTAGTGTATAAGAGAGCTATGAGAAAGAATCCAGTTTGTAATCTGCACCCTAGACAAGAAGAGTAAATGAAAACCTTGGCTTGTTTTTCATGCAGAAAAAAAAAAAACATGGAAATGGGTGTTGACAGAGAAATGTAATGGCAGAGGTGTTTTTCCTCATAGAGTTACCGTGGCACTGCCAAGACAGCTGTAACTGCCAGGGGTCCAAATGTAGGGCACCGTTAAAATGCAGCCTGAAACTAATGAGTCATGGTAGTCGGGGCAAGGGTGACATCATTTCCTCTTAGCCTCAGCGGGTCTGGAATGTGACCCTCCCCCTCCTCATCCACCCTCCAGCCCCTGCTGCTGTCTGGATGTGACAAAGCTGTGAAATTCATCTACAGCGGAGACATTCGGTGTTCGCCGACACTCAGACCTACCGAGTGAAAGTCAAATATGACAAAAGCAGAAACCTCGTAACTCACGGGGATCCACAAATAAGGAGGCACTATGATAATATAATTTCACTTCTTGAGGCACTTTACGCTGCATGAAGAAAATAATAAGAGCCCTAAAATGATGGCATGATTTTGGTATTTTCCCGGACTGCTATTTACAGAGATGCGCTGTAATCCAGCCTTGTCAAATTGCTGGGTAGAGACACAAAAAATAGCCATTAAGTGAGTTTTTCTTCCATTATGTTCCGGGCATGGATGAAACATAAAAAGCTAAATGCCAAATTGAATGGTGCTATTACTGTGATCTGATGAAATACTGTGGAATTTAAAAGGAACCAGACGCAGAACTGAATGTGAATACCAAGAGTGAAATAAACTGAAGGGATTGTTGGGGAGATATGTATTGGCAAAGAAGCCAACAGAGTCCCGCAAATGACGTGTATTCTTAGGAGTTACATCCCCTGCACTGATATTGTGACTCAGTGCTGATAAAAGATGGATCAAATTCTCTGGTAGTTTGAAATGATGTGTGAGGGAGAGCTCTGTGAACAGTCATACGTTACGCCTGGAAACGCTCTATAGCCTCTCTGCTGCGTGGGACAGACATCTGGTCAGTGAAGTATGGGAGTGGAATGTGGCCAATCATGCAAAACTGTAAGACTAAACCTTCACCCCCAGGAGGTTTGGTGTTTCTGAGATCCAGGGGAGATAGAGATAATGATGGTATTTGAAGTTCTATTTAGGTTTATGTAAAAAAAAAAAATACATTTTCTTGTTATGTTGACCATATTTAAGCGTCTGGAGGAAAAAGCAGTACACTCTTTTTTTGTACACACGGGAGGTCTGTTCACGATCTATAAAATGACGGTGGTGATGTTGTTTTGACATATGGGAGACAAGTCCCAGTCGCATAACACAAAGCATTTGGAAAGTGTCTCAAAATGCATTTAAAGTGAGCTTTTTGACCACACTTCATTATTCCATTTAATTTGATTTTAATATCCGAGTAAACTGAAACCGCTGCTACACATTTGTGCTTAGCCACACAACTAACAACACTTGACTGATTGTGCTGAATGTCTACACAGCTGTTCACGCTGAAGGTGGGAAAGTGGCAAGAGAGAAGTTGTGGCATGTGTACTTTAAACACCGTAAAATTGGACACCTGGAACTGGTGTTAAATGTGTGTTTTCATGGTTGTTTGGGGTCAATTTGAGTCTAACATAGAGTCAAATAACACAGTAAACCAGGGCTGCAACTAACAAATAGTTTCATTGTCGATTAATCTGTCGCTTTTCCTCGATTAATCAATTAGTTGGTTAAAAATGTTAAAAATGTTGATCAATGTTTCCTATTGTCAAATTTTGACTTTATTTTCTTAAAAAATATATAGATGCTGATAAATCGATTATCAAAATAGTTGAAAAACAATTTAATAGTTGACAACTAATAGATTAATCATTGCAGCTCTGCACTAAACCACAAAATGGACAGATAGCCTACTTAATATTCTGTGATGGAAACAGTCACTGAGAATTGAAATAAAAAGAGGTGCTTATATTTTCTTGTGACTATCTAAAGTAACATAACTAAAACTGTACTATAAGACTTAGCGAATGTTAAAAATGGTATCTTATACAGTTTAAACTTTTAAATATGTTGCTTATGCTGCTGACAACCTCCACAAGATGTCACTGTGAGAATGACCCTCAGCAGATGTGCAGAAAATATTAAATCCTACCATTCTCATGCAAGAACACATTACAGGGAGAGATGATAAAAAAAAAAAAAAAATATGCTTCTGAAAACCATTTGGATCAAAAGCCTAATTAACATTTGCATTTGTCAAATGCTCATTCATCACACATTGACTGAAGTTGCTGTCAACATCATTAACAACAAAGCAGAATTTCAAATGAAAAAGAAATATTTGATCAGTGAGATGAGAAGCCCTGCGCTTGCATCTGCTCCACTCCTCTTCCCCCTTGTGGCTGGGGATGGGACACAAAATCAGCCCTAATGAAGGAGACCCTATTAGATTTTCAAGCACGTATTTAAAATAGTGTTAATCCATGCCTTTAGATACTTTAGCCAACAAAATATTCTAGTGAAATGATTTCTGAATTCTTTTTTTACACAGAACCTACTGTTTTACTGGTTGTTTGACTAAAAAATATAATTTCTAATAAAAAAATAACAAGAATGTTTTATAATTTAATGTATTGATACTGAGAGAGAGCATTTATTTAAGTGGGAAAATGTAGGAAGTTTGTCTTCAGACCACAAGGCAGCGCCAGTGAGCTGTGAATGGAACTTCCCAATTCCAACCTGCACCCAAAATCCAGTTTAACTCCTCAACTAACTGCGCACAGTGGCTGTGAGCTCCCTAATTGACGATGTGGGTTTTGAGTTCCTGCGCCATTCATTGGGAGCAAACTGGGTCATAATTTACAAACATCATTTAATAATAATGCCAATTCATTAGTGCAAGACCCAAGCAATCTCTTTCATCAGCAGAATAGAAGAATGCCACTGGGGCTTGAAAGCGGGTC
>CAKALG010014903.1:0-21376 GCA_916700815.1 Helicolenus hilgendorfi | reverse complement strand
AGGCTTTACGGTGCTGAAGTCCCGGGCCCCGAGTACCAGGAGCCTCAGGAGCCACGAGCTTAAATGTAAAAGTAATATCAGGGTTTTTCCTGAGAACGAGGGTGCTGTAATTTATGATGCAATGTTCACGTCCTGCTAAATCAGTACATATCATCGCTGAGAGCATGTCATCTACCAGTAATTCTGTTAGAATGCCAAATTTATACCGGTTCTTTGCGGGTTTTTAATCTATCTTTTTGTGTTGCCGCTGTGCACACAGGCCTTCTTGACTTAGCTTTGTCTTGACTTATTGTTGACATATTGTCTTATAATGACGAGTTTCATATTCTGTTCACTGATTAGGAGGGCAATCCATTTAGTATTTGTCATCTCAAGTAATATCAAGGCGCCTCTGCTGACCGCAGTTAGGGTTTAGGGTGCTCGCCAGCAGGTGAAAGCCAACCCCAGATTCACTCTCGTTCTAGAACGAACTTTGTCCACTTGCCATTTTACCTCACACGTTAATTCTGCGCAGCATCTGCCATTATAGCTTCCTCTTGGATGCATGCTTACGATGTGGCACCTGGTCGCCATGTTTTTAAACGGAGGCCGACGCCCAGAAACATCCCAAACACAGCAAATTAAGAAAACACAGGCAGAGAGAGCTGCAGGGTCTCTGCAGATACAGACACCACCACACACTTCTAGTGGGTCGTAAGTGATGATTGAGAGGGCTTATTTTCATATGCGTCTATACATAGTTTTTTTAGGAAAATTCTTCTCCTTCTGCCTTTAAGCAACATCCACTAATTACATCCATTAATTTCCCAGAGACACTGCCAGCAAATCCACCAGTGCAGAAAATCTCCCCCCCTGCAACTTTAGAGATCAACTCTCAGCTCGGGAGAACTCCCCACAGCAAAGTACAACGCCATAACATAAACTCAGCCCTGGTGATTCACAGCCCTCAGATGGTAGGGGGTGCTAAAACCTAATCCATCACACACCGCTAAGTGTCTACAGGGATCAGAGTTCTGTGACATAGTGAGTGCACTAAAACACAGAGGCAAACACCCAGACCCGTGCCTGGACTCCACCTTATCATGAACATTCAGGAGTGGGCAAGTGAGTTGTGCAGCTATTTATGGAGTTTACGTTTACTTAAATTTAATAGGACATGTATTTTTAATGCAGAGAAACTCCACAGCGTTGACTTCTTAAATTAAACACTATTCCTCGAAGTGGAGAAAGGAACGATGATCCCAGTTTGGAAGGACAGAGGAAGCTTATTTGTACCCGAGGAGCTGTGGCATTAATCACACTTTTATTACCTTTTCTTTCTTCGGAGCAGTGCTTACTGTGGAAACCCTTTGACATTTTATTTCCTCGCTAGACCGGGGGCATATGTCGCTGAAATTCCACTGAAAGGTGCTTCTTAACAGCTTAGAGCCTTTTTTTCCCCCTTTCATTCAGCCGCAACAAACTTTTTATTTGGATTTACCAAATGAGATTGAGACGCCGACGGCTCAGATTCTTCCAATATCTTTGAATTGGATTATTTTATAGCTGCAGAAAACGTACAAGGATTCGGCGTTTCCCCTAACAATTCCCCTTTTATTCATCATTCTGACACTGACCAAAACTTACTAGCTGAAATGTGATTTAAAAACGTTTTCAGAAAGGTTAAAGAGCCTCAATTTATTATTTTTTATCTTTCTTTGTGAGATAGTGTGTCTCAGTGTCGGTGTACGTATGTACGTGAGTGTGTGTGTGTGTGTGTGTGTGTGTGTGTGTGTGTGTGTGTGTGTGTGTTTGTGTGTGTGTGGCCCTGCTCAACCAGCACCGCAACACTAGATTTACTGCACCTGCCTGCCAGGATAGCCTTTGGCCCCGGGGCTTCCATCATCTCCCCATTCACCCTGTGGAAGGAGAGAGACAGACAGAAGAGAAATCAGCACTAGAGGAGGGCAGGAGACTAGACTAGGGAAAATGAAGGGAGAAAGCATTGAAGGATGGAGGGAGGGATGCAGTAATCTGTAGGAAAAATGAAAAGGGTACCTTTTGTACAAAAGGAAAAAAGACGAGGATGCCTTGATGCCATAGATCTGAGTTTAAAACTAAAGATATCCTTCTGCTAAAACATTGCATCTGGTCTTTAAAGAAAGGCGATGTGGATCACAGAAGCACCAAGTTGGACTAAGGAAAAAGGACGTCCAAGAAACTCAGTACCGCACTACAAACTCGTGTATAGTGATCTTGTGACAAATGTTGCTCACTTAAAGCTTCAGTACGCAACAATTATTTGGCATCATTGGGAAAAAAAATCCATAATAACCTTTCAGCATATTGTAATTCAAGTGTTCTGAGAGAAAACCAGACTTCTGCACCTCCTCATGTCTCTGTTTTCAGGCTTTAGAAAATCTAGCCCGTGACGGGAGGCTTTGACCAATCACAGGTCATTTCAGAGAGAGAGAGCGTTCCTATTGGCTGTGCTCCGACTGGTGGGCGGTGCTTGATCTCAATGTAGTTGCCAGGTCACAAACTTTCTCATTTCATAGCTAAACAGTACACTACAAGATGTTTCTGAAAACATTTGAGGAGAGAAATAGGCGTTACAGTAACAGAATATTGATTCATATTTGATCAGCGCTGCCAAGTTTGACCGTTTGGTCGGAGTTTGCGAGTGATTGACAGCTACTCGGAGACGGCAAGGCTCCAGCTCGGCTCTGAATGCTTGTTTTCCTCCGGTCTGTGAAATCCTGCAGATGCCATTAGGAACACCGGAGGACACAGACGCACATGATTTTTTTCCGATTACCTGTCTCATGCAATACTGTCAGGATATAGAGATTTTATAAAAATAACTTTCCTTAATCATATTCGGTGGATTAAGTGGAGTTGCTTTGTTAAAACAAAAGGGTGCCCTATTGATATTTGCGATGAAGATTAAACTATTGAACGCTGGTCTAGAGGTGTATGGGAAAAAAATGGCAGGTGTCGGTTTTAATATTAATATGAACTATAATGCAGGGATGTTTGGGGGTTTTATTTCTAGAAAATCTGCCCAAGTTGCAGCAAGAATTATATTGGATAATAATATGTACGATTGTAACAAAAATATGGAAGACAAGTTGTGCAGTGCTCCTTCACCAAGTCACAATCTCTAGTGATGCGGTTTTCAAACAAATTATAACTGAACTGATAAGAAAAAGAACATTGAACATCAGACAAAAGAGACGCACACCTTAGCTTTTTGATAAAATTGTTGCTTTTTTCTCTTTTGTAAACTCAATAAAGTATTACTAAAAAGTGTAATCTGTAGGAAAAAGGGTTTCTTTTATGCACACATGGTTTCTGTTGGAGCCCCGCTGATTGCAATAATAAGAAGTTAAAGAAAGACGGTACAAAAATGGAAAAAACAAGCACTTTATTTATGAAGTAATAAACACCACTCAATTGGTCCTATAGAAGAATTTACATCTCTCAGCTTTTCAATAAAGACCTTTTGTTTAGTCGAGTCAGTGCTGCCTCAGGAAAGAGGCGCCACTGTAGACGTTACCACTCAAACCATTCGGCTAATCCGACACTAAGAGCTACTATAATGGGGTCGAGCCACATGCTGTTAAGACTACTGTGAGCACAGTTTTGCCTTAATATGTTTATCCCCATCAACGCACGGTATAATGCATGAGTCATTCCTTCCTTGCGGTGAGACCAAACCAAATGCGAGAGGAATGTTTAATTCTGCATGTATGGGAAGAGTAAAACGGGATTAGTTAGTTAGTGAAGGCATGCAAGAAATTACAGGCTGTCCATACAGTGAAAGCTGAAAGCTCACCACAGTCATTATACACTGGCGACAGTTACGTTTCTGCACAAAACCAGATAATGAATGTGTTGTTAAGGATCAAAATGTTAATGCATTATTAAAAATGATATGAGAAATCTTGTAAACGGCCACAGAGAAACAGTAGTCATAGCAGCGGTAGTAAAAGTATTAGTAATGGAAGCACTGTTGCAATAAAAGGAACTATATTATTATATATTGTGCAACAAAAATGTTATTATTGCAAAATAAACTCAGGGAGTGTAAGGGGAATAATTATCTGGTTTATTAAAAGGCGGCTAACCACGTACATTAAATCCTTATGATTTTGTTTCATAGGTAGCAGGCCTTCGTCATTTTAGGGGAAAGGCCACTTGGCCTTTGGTGTTGTCAATTTTTTGAAGGCACAAAGGTAAATAATAAGTTAATATTTATATAGTATTTACGTTTCAGAAGCCAAGCGTTTTGCCTGAGCGATTTTGTTGACTTACACATTTTGTTGATTTGGTCAATATTCCTTGATATTTGTGCTTCTACCATAACTTAAATAGGCTAAGTATACATAAATGGTTTCTTTTTTGTCTATTGTAACTGTGTTTATTGTTGTTATTTCCTACTTTGTTGTGCTGTAGCCTACAGACAAGGTTAATACCGTTAAAATCCAAGATTTGTGGCTGTTAAAAATACATTCATCCTCATAATTATGTCATATCTATATTTACATACAGTGCCTGTTAGCAGGAGGAGAAGGAGCAAGTTTTGGGACGGGTTACGGCGGCCATGGCCCTCATCGCCTCTTTGGGGGTTTCTTTTGGATACGCAGTTGTTTCTATCTTATGTTCTACTAGTACAGCGGCACACATATATGTACATGAGCACACAGGTGATGCCATACATGTTCCTGCTGTCTGCAGAGGGTGATAATGCAAATGATTTGTGCATGCAAACCACTCTATTCCGTTGAGCGACAGTTGGTGGCAGCAGCACGCCAAGAAACGTAGAAATGTACCAGTTAAAAGGCAGAGAAGAAGACTCGCCAGCCGTCGTGAACGTGGACCGTGTCCAAAAATCCCTCCCTCGTTTACACATTCACTTCTCCCTTTATAACAGACACTCAATAGTTTACTTTACAGGAGCACTAAATCAAGACGTGGACACTTAATCACAGTGACAGGTGGAGAGTAATTTCCGCATCAATAAAATGCAGCAAACGTTGGATTGTTAACAGAAGGTAGTGTACATGCCATGGAAACTCTTTTTCGTTCTACTGTGGGAGTTCGTGAAGGCCCTAAATAGTCCAGAACGTACGCACTCAAATAAAATTACAAAGGGTAAAAATGGCGCACTGTATAGGAAATAGGGAGTCGTTTCAGACATATTTAAATGCGGGTTTGAGAATATTAAAAATGTGGTTTGTGAGGAAGAAAGTGCATTCAACTCCTTAGTTGCACACGATGCACTTTGGTGGAAAACACTGAAAATAAGCATGTTTGTTCATAAGAAAACTCTTATGAACTCACTTAAAGGATATACAAGTTCCACCAAATTAATAGTCAATCAGGAGTGTCTTCATTAACCAAGAAGTAATGTCTTTCTGGCACAAGGTGTCGCCAGTTATCTTCACTGGATTACAAAACAATTAAGTCGACTTCACTAACGAAATATACATTACAAGACTGTTGTGCATGTTAAACCATGTGCTATTTGATTTCCCACAGAACACAGTGCATCGTCTCAAGAGAGACAGAGAGCGCCGGCGGAGACAGGAAAAGTTTTCTCTTTTTTCGTTGTGACACAGCACATTCTTCTCAAAGATAGCACACAGGATCTGGACTCAGGAAGGAGGGAGAGAAGGAGGAGGAATGACCTAGGGGTGTCCAAACTATTTAGCCCACTTGTACCTCTGCCAAAAATCTCTCCATCCCATTTCCCGCCAAGATTCCCGAATGTCTCTTCTCTCTAACTGTAATCCCCAACCAGCCCACACCTCTTCTTTTTTTTAACGCCTCGATGTGTCCGTGTTAATAATTTCTCCTGTTTTGTAACTATAAATGGAAAGACATGCCGGAGTCTCATGGGATTCGTCTCCGGAGACTTTTGGCTCTTCATTTCGATGAGTAAACATACATTTTAGACGTACAGCTAACACAGTGCAGCCAGCAGACAGACAAACAGCATGCAGTGGATTTAGTCAGCGTGATAACACTTCAAAGAGACGGAGGAGGGATTGTGTCAGAGGAATCGCATTTTAGAAATTCCCTTTTGGTTGGCTCATGCTTGTTTTTAACACCTGCGCTATAACTCACACTCTCACCTCAGACACTATTGATCAGATTTATAAAAGGATTAATGATTCATCGCATCTCAGGAGTTTGCTGTACGCATTTTCAAAATTGCATAAATTGCATTCTAGCACTTTTCTGTTATACTTTTTGACTTAAATGGGGCGCTACTATTACAAACATAGGAGTTACCGATGAGTTTATTACAGGGTTGCATATTGCATGTTGCATGTTATGCATAAAACAACATGTATGTTATACATCAAACTGTAGCCATGATTACAGAGAAGTAGAAAGATTACAAAGAAGTACTCACAGGTTCACCCGGGAGACCAGAAGGACCAGGATGACCTTTTTGTCCCTGTTGATAGAGAAACAGTTAGTTAGAGTTTTGCACAGTAAAGTCTGAGTGAAAATACCATGGTATCTTATTCAAATTGTGACAAAGCCACAGGGAAGTACAATGCTAAATGATGCACATTGGACAAAGAGACTAAGTCGGTCTTGATAAGAGAAAATTAAAGGTACAGTGTGTAGGATTTCAACAGATTGCAACCAACTGAGTACCCCTCCACTCCTCCCTTTCCAAGAGAGCGGTAACGTGAGCCGGCGAGTGCAAAACTGTGGTAACGCCGTCCACTTTGCTCAGAGTCCATCCTTACCATAATAACACTACTTTAGGAGCAGCTGAAGTCAGACGGCGGCTGGCGCTACCACGGTTTTGCACTCTGTGGTAGGGATGTCACAATACTACTTCAACATCCACTCCTTTATTACCATTTGCATACTGGTTTTTGTTAGGAAGTTCAATAGGTCATAATTCCCTCTCTATTATCTATTTTATACTGCTGTGAAAACATCTCCTTCAAACTACTGTATTTTCAGCCCTGCATGGAGCTAACAGCTAACTTTAGCTAGCTTTCATTCTGCTGATATAGACACAGATTTGTCGATCGCAATGTAGCATTATCAGGGGGAAATACTGAGTTTACAGTGTCCAAAACACATTTTCTATCGTCCCCGGGACGACGGGGCACCATTAGTCTCGAGCCTTGATGGTACCTGCGGTGCTGTAGAAAAACGAGAACCACCACGTTTTCAAAATTTTGGCATTGACTTGTTACGGAGGTGACGGTTCTTGTGACATCCCTACTCTGCGGCTCACGTTACCGCAGTTTCACAAGAATGTTGGAGAACTACGGTGGCCTTCAGGTAACGTAAAAACATGAAAGGCTCTCTCTAGAGCCAGTGTTTGGTTTGTCCGTTCTGGGCTACTGTAGAAACATGGCAGACCATGTGAAGAGGACCTGCTCCCTTTGTAGATATGAAGGGCTCATTCTAAGCTAACGAAAACAGAATGACTCTTAGTTTCAGGTGCTTATACACAAAAGAAAACATAGTTATTAATATTATATTCCATTTCTGCTAATAGATCCCCCAAAATGCTACTCACTGGCCCTTTAAGTCAATGGTAAAAATGTAATCTAATTTTTGTTGTTAAGAAGTTTATCACTGTCTGTTGAAGAGCATCTCTGTAAACACCGCAGGGGCTGAAACTATGTTTTATTTTCCAATTGCCTTAGAGAGGACTTGACTTTGTTTCTAAATCAAATTAAATAACTTAATAAAGAGCCGGAAAGTTTAGTTTAAAAGGGTCCACAGCAAAGACAAATTGAATCGCTGTGAAACGGATAGCCCACTTATCAGCAGCGTTGGCTGGTTAACCCTGAATAAAACACTTCTTTACGATTTCTAAGCAACACAGCTGCTTGGCTAGGAGACCGATCCTTGCCACCAATGCCCTGTGACAAAACAATTCAGAACAGTCTCGCATTAATTAAACCAATAAACCAATTAGACGGGAACAAGTGGAACCCAGCGAGGTAATTAATGGTCACCTTCATGCCCTGTGGTCTCAAATGAGCATGCCAGCCGGTTACAAAATGTATTAATCTTTTCACAATCAAGGCCTATAGTAGAGACGATAGAGTCATGTGCAGTCATCTCTGAGGGAAGAACACGTCCATCCCCTTTACGTGTGAAGTCATTAGCCACCAGCTGTGTTGGCCTGTCGGTAGCAGAACAAGTAAACCACAAGCCGCCAGAGGCTGATGTAAAAAAAATAGTATCAGTGTAAACAAACAAGTCTCCATAAGAGACCCATACCGAGCACTCTCAAGCCTGCAGCCAGAGTATATACATGAGGATTAAAATCTCCCTCTGCAAACGTCCTGTGAGACGTTTGGTAGTATTGATGTAAAGCAGGGCTCAACTTTAAAGGCTACTTCACTGAGTTTATGCAGGCCTGGTTGACAGTGACGAGGAAGGGGAATGCAACTAAATGTAAGATTGTTTTTTATCAGGATCGGGCTCATTTAAATGCTGTAATTGGCCTCTTTTTGTGCTGATATTCAGTTGTTTCAGAATGCAGCGTGATTCTACCTCTTGCCAATACCACAGCCTCTTAAACCGAGATTTTCCACTTTAAATTTCCCTTAAAGGAATAGTTCGACATTTTGGAAAAGATCCACTTTCTTGCTTGAGAGTTGAGGCCTTTGCACACCAAGTCCATATTTTGCATTCAAAATTGTCGCACGTTTAAAAATTAAATATGACCTCACTTTGAGTCGATCACGTTCACACCACCGACTCCAAAACTTTCATCCATCAATAAAGTTTTCGGAGTAGGTTCGATTTTCTGCGTTTTTTTCAATCTGTCAATCACAAGGAAGCCACGCCCTAAAGAATCACCTGCTTTATGGTCTATTTGACTCTAAATGGGACCATCATTTACTAAATGAACATCATGCTGTATTGAAGAAGACTTGAAACTAGAGATTGAGACCATAAACTCATGTTAACAATGTTCACTGAGGTAATAAATCAAGTGAGAAGTAGGCTCATTTTCTCATAGACTTCTATACAATCTAACTTCTCTTTGCAACCAGAGGAGTCGCCCCCTGCTGGCTATTAAAAAGAATGCAAGTTTAAGGCACTTCTGCATTGGCTTCACTTTTCAGAACCGGAGGTTGCTCACTGGTATCACTCAAACACTCGGCAAGAAAGCGAATATTTCCCAAAATGTTCACATTTAAAATAACACATATTTTTGCACTAATGAAGCTTGACATGTTTATTGTCTTTGGAAACTTTGGACAGTTGATTAACATTTCAAATGAGGCTTGAAAAACATTTGGCTGCACAACATGAGTTCATAACGATGGACCCACCGGTGGGTCAGACAGGGTCGAGAGGCCGAGGCAGAGCGAAGCTGACATGCCTGAAGCTGTTAAGGGAAATCACGCTGGCAGGCCGACATCCCATGTTGATCAAAAGCCTAATAGTGGTCTGTGTATCTCTGATGTCATCATGATGTGAGAACTGATCCTTAAAACATCAGCAGGAGGCTCAAATTGTGCATTCACAGAAGTATGTAACAGAGATGAAAAACACTCATGAGTTAATCTTTTACAAATGGTCAGTTCCTGAGTCCAATTAAAAAAAGACAAAGAAAGAGAGAAGTAAACAGACTTTGAAAGGCAACTACTTTTTATGAAGATTTAAATTTTCTGTCACATCTCCTGCAGCTTTTGGACGCAGAGTGAAGCCAGATGCTGGTCCACCGACCACAGTAATTCTATCGAACGCTTTTATACTTCAGTCCTGTCAAACGCCTTACTGATGATTATTTGTCTATTTATCTACTGACAGACAACGCCGTGCTTCAAGTTGGAAATATCTGACGGGATTTTTTTGGGAGTAGATGAGTCTCTAGCTGGAGCCGAAGCGCCGCAGCCAAGAAAAGACAAAAGAATGTGTCTGAGCCTTCCAGCGAGGCCGATACAGCTGAGTACAGTAAAAGTAAGAGAAAGGAAGTCTGTGTGTGTGTGTGTGTCGTATATATGGACTCGAAAAAAAAATGAACAGCTTTCACAGTTCTGTAAATCCATTGTGTGACACAAAGATGGCAAAGCATCACATTCTCCATTAGTTCTCCCTCTCTCTGAAGAGCAAACAGTTTTAATTAGTGTAACTCACACCAGATCAAGCCTGCAGCCAACAGGCAAAGTGCTGCAGCAGCAGCAGCAGCAGCATACGAATATGTAGCAGACTTTCCTTGGCAGCTAAAAAGTAAGTTGTTCTTTCCATAGGTTTTTTTATTTTTCTTACAGCACAAAAACTTATTCCCACCTGGCAAGCCTCCTTTTCTTGGACAAAATCAGACTCAGCAAATAAAAGGTACCGTATATGAGAATGTTATTATACAAAAGCTGAGGAGGAGTATAGGAAGGAAAAATCTTGAGGGCTACACAGCCAATAAAGAGTTGAACGCTATTCCAGTGTGCCATCATCAGAGCTGGCTGTGTGAAAGTCACACTGGTCCAAGGCTGGTAATACTCTACAGTGTTGTGGTTTGACACACACAAAGTCTTACTTCACAGTGAAACCGACCGCTGACTGACTCCCAGGCAAAACTCCCCATTACATCTCTTACACATTTCCCACAGAGAGAGAGGCTTTCTCTGGCAGCAGGCCAACGATTCGGCACACAAAACTCAGCGAAAAGGGTCCATAAAGCAGCGGCAGGTCATTGGTTTTACTGGCCAGCTTGGACAAGAGCAGAGCAAAGAGAGCGAGCCTCGAGCTTCATTCTGTGGCAGATGATGGAATTTCGTTGTAATTTGAATACAAAAAGTGCCCTGTAAGGAGTTTTGGCTTCCAGTGCCGGAGTATGATCATCTAAGTGAGTTAAGAACAGCTGCAAGCAATGAGGTGTCTGGTGGCGTTCAGAAGAGCCAAGCTGATTGCCTTGCTTTTCTTAGCTGGGTACAAACTGCATTTTATTACTTTGTATGGCTGTCAGCAGGTAGTTTTGTCTTTAAGGTCAACGCATATCAGAATCCCACCTGAACTCATCATCAGAACAGGAAACGGGGATCTGTTACAACCACTTAACCTCGGCCAGAATGCCGGTCCACGCCCAGCGAAGATCCCCAATTACCATAAATCAGGGGGAACAATATCAGCTTTTTCCCATGACTCCACGTTCCATGACTCACTCACAAGGCGAGAAGAGGTCTTCCTCTTTGGAGCTGGAGTCCTCCCCACTACTACACTGAATGGAGGAGCGCAGAGCACCAGATGGTTTTTCACAGTCAGCGCTATCCGATTGCATAACAGATTGTTGGAGCTCCCGCCAAGGCCTTTTACACTCATAGTATTGTGTCCCAAATGAGGACAGAAATGTGTGTGTGCATGTGTCTAAATCAGAGAGAAATTTGCTTACAAAAAGTGATCTCATACTGTGTAACAGTCGTTTTCTAAATAGCATTCGAAACCTGACCTTTCTTTGACCCTTTACTGTACTGTTTTTGTTTCTTTCCATCTTCTCCAGAGTATAATTCTGACAGCAAACCACAAAAGGAGTAGTGTGATGATAAACTGCGTAGTGTAATCTTAAAAAAAAAAAAAGCCCTGTCTTTTTTTCCACAGCTTTTGTTTTTCTGAACAGATGTTGCTGCTGTCTCAGACTGTCAGGTAACTCAGCAGTGATTCCTTTTGCAAAGCTTCTCTTCTTCATTCTCCTTTTATCCCAAAATGAAAACAGTCTGTAACCTAAAATGACATTTACATTCATTTGAACACCACATTGATTCAATTCCTAATCTAAATCTTGGAGAATCCCTGCGACTAAGTCAGTAGGGTGGGTCCCCCAGTTTGAGAAGTTGATAAGCTTTAATGAATTTCATACATTTGGGTTTCAGTCGAGAGTTTTTGTGTCCCATAAGTGGTGTTTCTGAGGTTTTCGCACACTGCTAACAAGATGAATCTGGGGTAAATGCTGAATTTGTAAAATATGTGGCATGGAAATTAACTGCACACATCGTCGCCCTCTCCAGTGTCGGGAGGTAATTGATAGCAAGTTGTTGTGGAAGATTTTGTGAAGCATGCTATTTACTTGAGTCAGCCATTGTTACAGACAGCTAGAAACATTCTACTAGACTGTTGACTATAGGAGTGAAACTGCACACATGGTGTGAAACGTATCTCTTCCAATCCATTGGATCCGTTTTGAACAAGATTTTTCAACCTGACAAGACAATCAACATTACTCAGTAGCATAGAAAAGATCTGTTAACGATGGTTGAAGGTAGAGTAGTAGTGGGCATATTATCTGGAGGAAGCAGTTTAATTTTGGCATTGGGCAAGACAGGGGAGGGAAGTTGGGAAGTATTGAGAGATAGACCACCGCATTGCTGCTTACTGTGTGGTCTTTTCATGGGATTTGCTGACGATAACAAAAATATAGACTACAGTGAGCTTTATTCTTAATAAAAGCAGGTATTATGTTTTGCGATACTCAATCAAAATGAAAAATATTAATACATGGAAAAAATAACTACTGCAAAAGCACTGTCTTAAAGTTGCAGTGTGCAGGATCTGGCGGCATCTAATGTAGCACTGAGGTTGCAGATTGCAATCAACTGAAACTTCTAACCCGCTCCGTATGTAGATATAAACGGTTCATTCTAAGGTAATGAAAACACAACGATTCTTAGTTTCAGGTGTTTATACACTAAAGAAAACATACTTATTATTATTATATTCCATTTCTGCTAATAGATCCCCCCTAAATGCTACACACTGTTCCTTTAAAACAAACTATATGGAAAAACAAAGTAGTTGCAGAGTACTATGTTATTTGCACACTCTGCATAGTAGGAAATCCAACAGGCTCTGGCCCACTTGAGATGTGTAATTACTGTGGGGGGATAACCGGCTTTGGGAGAAAGGCCAAGGATAAAACGCACAAGGCCACGGAGAAAAACGCTCTGCTGCTAACCATCACACTCTGTCATAACCTAGCTCATGTAAAGAAGTCAAATAGCATAGACAAAGCAGGACCAGATCACAGAACTATGACACCATCAGAACTTGTCCTACTTTTTAGAGAAACTGCTCTCCAGAGAGTGAATGACATAACATGCATTTGGAAGAAAGGAGCACGTAAAACTCAAGTTTCACTCGGTTAATTTCGGCTCTCCCAAACATCTTTTTTGGAGGCCTGTGATAGAGATGATGTAACAGCCCAGATATTCAAACCTTTACTATTAAATCCCACAAGGGAGCCCGAACACAGGTGTGCTCCACGACGCCTGCATCATGTTTGGCTGCTTCCCAAACAAGAGCTCAAACATCCATGTTTGGCTGGAGTCTCTAAACAAAGCAACTTCACAGATTCCCCGGCTCAAAGGGATTTCAGGGTGTGTCGGGGTTGAGTCGGTGTACGTTAGATTTATATCGGGGAAACATTTTGAAAAGTAGAAACACACATGTACAATATGAACTTCCACACATATGGGACAGGGCCAGCGATATCTGAAGGATATCACTTACTGACTTGTAGATTTACACAAACAAACAAACAGTTTGAGCTTCTGAGACAAATCAGATTTATCTACCTTTCGTCCATCTTGGCCAGGCAGTCCAGGGGGGCCCGTGACACCAGGCTCGCCCTAAAAAAGGACAAATTGGGTCACATTCAATACACCAACCTATTTTTGCATGACTGTCTGCTAATAATCGAGTAGTTCCTTGAAAGGAAAAATGGAAATATTCATACTTTTAGTCCTTTTGGGGCATGACCAGGTGACAGTCCGTAATCTCCTTTTTGTCCCTAGAACATAAAAACACAGAGCATTTTATTATTCATACTTTTAGAGACACTTTTCCTCCAGTGGGTACGAGATCTGCACCAACGTTCACTGCATACTTTCTGCATTGCCCCAGCGTTCCACTTCAGTTCGCCGTCTGCATTTACACTCTCACAGAGTAATGAGTTCATCCTACTTATTGGTGAGTCTTAGCAGTTGTATTTACACAAAAGTGCAGTCCATTTATGCCCCGCGGGGACTCGGTTTACACCAAGCCAGCGAGAATTGATGGGGACTCATCGTGTACATTCTTCTCCCTTTTCGGGCAGTGGGAATCCTGTCAGCGCTTTCTGGGTCAGCATTCAACGTCCAATCATACTGGTGAAAGAGCGACCCCGACAGCTTCGCAATTATAATGTAAGAGGTCCACGGAGAAATAGATCATTTCCTGTGTTAGTGCTTATCATCTAAAGAAATTTGAAGAAAAAACGTTGCAGCACTGAGCCGGTTGGACTGTAATCAAACAACAGCTGTTACCGGCTGATTGCACGTGTTCTGACACATTTCATTTAGAAAACTAAATTGCAGAGAAATCTTATGTTTCTACTGGAACATGTTTACATGCCTTAAAGTAAAAATATAAACGCTTTATTTTTCTCTTACCAGCTGTGTTGCATCACCTCTTTTCACCCTCTGTCTGAAACGCTCTGTTTGAGCTCCTGCAAAAACATTCCAGTCTGCTGTGATTGGTCAACAGAACCAAACTCTTGGTTTGTTTGGTCTGCGCTCCAGCTCCGCTCTATATAGCTTTTAGAGCTGTCAATTGATCAAAATGTTTAATCGTGACTAATCACATGATTGTCCATGATTAATCGCGATTAATCGCAAATTAATCGCACATTTTTATCTGTTCAAAATGTACCTTAAAAGGGAGATTTGTCAAGTATTTATTACTTTTATCAACATGGGAGTGCACAAATATGATTGCTTTATGCAAATGTATGTATATCTTTATTATTAGAAATCAACAACAGCTGTCAGTGTGTCAGTGTGCTTTTTACCCATTTTCAGGTTACAGGCCTTTGAAAATGGCCATGACAGTTTTCCCTTGTCAAAATTGAACGCAAGTTTGGAGCGTTATTTAGCCTTCTTAATTCGCACCAGGCAATGACATGGTTGGTACCAATGGATTCCTTAGGTTTTCTAGTTTCATATGATGCCAGTGTCTTCACTCTAGATTCAAAACTGATCTCGCTACAACCTCCGAAAGACTGATTGCGTTAAAGAAATAAGTGGTGTTAAAATGATTGTGTTAACACGTTATTATCACGTTAACTTTGACATCCCTACTAGCTTTGTTTGAGGGAGTGCCAAACTAGCCACTAGGCATGTATTATGCAAATGTGTTACTTTGTGACATCACCACATTACGGAAGAAAAGGTGGGACTTCAAGCAAGGCGTTTCAGGCAGTTCAGGAGCAACTCCCTTTGGTGTGGACTTTGGGCTTTGTAACTTTGCAGATATTTTACATACACAACAAACAATAAAACACACTTAAGGAAAGGAAAAAAGCACAAAAGCATACTAGGTCCACTTTAAGAAATTTCGGGGCTATGTTTTCTGCAGACGTCTTAGTGCAAACGGCAACGGTTCAGTCATAGTGGAAAGACACGCACTGCTTCAAAGGATTAAGTTGGATTTTACTGGGTTACTGGTGAAAGTATAACAGGAGTTCCCATCAACAGTACATCGGTCCATTTAAACCTACATGTTCGTGGCAGCTACAACTTGGCATTGAAAAATCTTTGTGGGAATTTTCCCCAGACTGATATCTGAACAGAGCCAAGAGCGCAACTTTAGCCAAGAGCAACATGCATTCCCTGAACACTGTGTCTTTTCACTGTCTGAAGGTTTATACCTCAACTACGTCATCTGAAGAGTTTAAACTCAAAAGAGGAGCTACGTGAGGTAATTTCTTCTGAAAGCTGAAGACCCTAATAAGCACTTGTACCTTCCACTGATTATACGTATTTTAGGCCTTCATTTAATTTTTTAAGTCTACTGGTAGGCCACTTACAGCAGTAGGTAACTTTATCATCATTACGTCCAGATAAAATGACATATTCAAAACAAAATTCAGCTAACAGGGAGATTTTCATCCGGCTTGATCATTTTTCTTAAAGTAAAGAACAGTGCCAGACCAAACTGTCTTCTGTTTGAGGTTTGTGTGGATCAAACTGAGCTGTGCCAGGTTTTGGTAAGGCTCCAATAACACATATGTACGATATAGGAGTTATGTTTTTTTCCCAGGTTAAAGCAGGCCACAGCATGGTATCAATTATGTTGTTTTTAAATGTTTAAAGAAAGTGTGGAAAATGCTGAAATTCAACCCATCGGAGAGGATTAGGTGCAGACTTGAAATACGAGCAATTTTCCATTTTTATTCCAGCATATTTTAACACACACTGAGTTCTTTGTGATATAAGACTGACACATTGTGGAGCTAAGCAACCCTCTGTGTTGACAATTCAAATCAGCTGGAACACAGACTGATGTCAAGTACATGCAAATTAGTGTGTCAGAAAAGAGTTAAAACTGCAGGGAAACCTGAAGGGAAACAAATGGCTTTTTGAGTGGCTACTAGAGATGTACTATGAAATCATGCAAACTAAGTGAAATCACAAACAAACATTGGATGAACAAGAAAAACTACAATAAATACTTGCTCTTAAATTTTACATTGTTGTTTAAATTCCCTTGTTACATCACTTAGATGTGGACCAAAGAAGAGTATTAAGGCTGTATGTACCATAACCAAAGCAAATTCCTAGTGTAAATCTCTTACACCTGGCAATAAACACAATTCTGATTCTGATTCTGAATCAGAATCCATATTGGAGTGTTCCATGATGGAACACTCCAATATGGAGTGTTCTAAAACACTCCATATTGTGTTTTATTTACATTATCGTCATTATCGCATCCCCAAGGTCCCATATCTAGTCCTAGGTCTCCTTAAGGACCCAGTCTAGACTAGTATAAGTTCTTTCTTGGATAACTATGCGATGTTTTTACCCTGTAGTGTTTTGTTACCGTGCTTTCTTTGTTTTGACCAGTCAGGGCACAACAGATGCGAATAAGCTTAAAGCTATAATCTGGTACCGTCTTCAAATGGCGACATTTATGTTTAAACTGTACATAGTCCCCTTTTAAATAAAAAATAAATCAGTAAATTACAGGAATTTGTGACAATATATTTAGAGTATGAAAAAGCTATTTTTTCTGTTCATCATAAGTGAAAATTCAGACCTGTTTCCCCGGTGTGTTCTTGGTGTAAACAAACCGCATCAGAAAAGGCTCCTGTTATTCTGTATTTTTCTCCCTCAACAAATGAAAGAGCATGAAAAGACCAAAACAAACAGTGTGTTAGTCCATAGCTCAATATGTCCTCACTTCCCTTCTCTGTCTGTGGCTCTCAGCCTCAAGCCCATTAGTTCCTACTGAAGATATAAAGTGTGAAAAACAGGTCACAAATATAAAGTTGCCAAAACAGCTGCACCCTGTCTAGACAATTTTCAAACGGATAAATACACATTTGGTGTGTTAGTGATTAATAGCACCAAGATGCATAATAGACCATGTATTGGGGATTGGCTTGAAATAAACTACTGGACAGTGTCAGTGTTCATGGTGATAAAGTATAATATGTCAACCATTGCAACAGTGCAACTCATTTATGTGTTTTTTAATGTTTGTTTCATGGGGTTTGTTGTCTAAAACAATACATAGAAGTGTAGTTGTTGTGTCGTGTTAGTCTGTATTAAAATACCTGTGAGCCAACTGAAGTGATCTGGGGTCATGGATTGTTCTCCCCAAAATAAAAAAAAATACATATTTGTCTTCTTATCTGTAGTGATATTTATCAATCTAGATTGTTTTGGTGAGAGTTGCAGTGTTGGAGACATCAGCTGTAGAGATGTCTGTCTTCTCTCTAATATAATGGAACTAGATGGCCTTCGGCCTTGGTGCTCAAAGCGCCAAGAAATGGCAATGTCTCTTTCCAGAAATCATAACCCGGTTACTCAAGATGATCCACAGACCTTGTTGTGAGCAGTTTCGTGCAGGAACTATTTTCTTTCAACCGAACTACACCCACCAACCGTATCACCGCTAGGCTTGCGGTGTTAAAGGTGGTACACGGTGTTCGGGCATACACTGATTGCATGATTTGCCCACAGCCCCCACTGTCGCTTTGCTTTTTTTACAGGAATAAAACCCATTAAGTTAATTTTCGCATATCAGTGCCGTGTTATCAATACATAGTCGGACGACGGACGCTACAAACTGAAAGTGAAAGTGTCTGCTCCGTACAGAGTCTCAGCTCAGAGTAGCAGGAGTCAGATTTCACACAAACAGGATGAGAGAGAGTTGACAGACAAGACGATGGCAGAGGATTTGGTGTCAAAGCAAAAAGCAAAAGCGCATGTTTGGCAATATTTCGGATTTATAACCAATGCTATAAGGGAACCATAACGTTAATGAAGCAATCACCGTGCGAAAGACAAATTTGTCAGTCGAAAGCTGGACCGGAGAGGCCAGACACACAGACGTCCAACGTTTAAGATCAAAGTTAGCGCTCTACACATATTGAACATCAACTTTTCTTGTAAAATGTCCGGTGTAATCTCTAATACCGGTGTTGTCCGAAGTTAATTAACCGGAGGGAAACATCTCTAATCACCGTGCAGAAGGAAGCGTTTATCTACTCATGGATGAGAGGCTCGTGCTCGTGACAGCACGAGATGTAAACATTAACGGCGTCCTCCTCGGCTGAGCTGTAACGTTAGCTAGCTCAGTGGTGCTAGGTGAAGCTAGCAGTGCCGCGTACAGATTCACGCTTCCTTCTGCACAGTTGGCGGGTGTAGTTTGGCAGAAAGAAAATAGTTCCTGCATGAAACTGCTCTTAACAAGGTCTGTGGATTGTCTTGAGTAACCGGGTTATGACTTCTGGAAGGAGACATTGCTATTGAGTTATTCAAATGTAATTTTGGTGCTTTGAGCACCACAAGCTGAGTGCCATCTAGTTCCATTATATTAGAGAGAAGGCAGACATCTCTACGGCTGATGTCTCCAACACTCCGCAACTCTCACCAAAACAATCTAGATTAATAAATAGAGGAATAATATGTCATTTTTATTTGTCCCTTTAACACTTTGTCTGAAAGAAAAAGACTTCAGTCTGGATCCTTTACTTCCCAAACATATTACAAGATGAGGCTTAGGGTTTTTTTCTCTTCCTAAATACAGAGTTAACAAGTTATTGATTTGTACCTTCACTCCAGGAGGTCCGGATCGACCAGGGTTTCCATGTGGGCCGGGAGGACCCTGAAAACAGAGACACACATGATTGAGGAAGACACTGAGTAAGGGTGATCATCTGGGTCACTGAAGAGGCCTCCATTTCAGCAGCAAAGAGAGGTGAGTTGGTATTATATGTGAGGTTTTCACAGATGTATGCGCACATTGTATATACGGTCTGCGTTACGGGACAGGTCAGCTGTGCCCCGAGGTCCCTCTGTGTTTGTGTATAGGTGCTCCGTGAGACGTACTGCGTCTCCCGCCTGCCTCGCCTGTCTGCCTGCCCGTCCAAGTTATGACATATGGATGTGATTTTCCTCATCCCTACACTTTTCCACTGGTTTCTGGGGTCCCGCAGAGTGAAGGCAACTCATCCATCACACCATATTCTCCGATGGCTTTGTGCCACAAACTGTAGGTGTCTGTAATATATAACGTGCTTAGATGTAATTCATTGAGCCATCCGTGCCAAATGCTTTATCAAAAAGGACTATCTCCTGCACGTCGGGCCCAGGTGGGTGGACGCACAGGAGCAGAGAAGACAAAAAGGGGACTATAAATTCAAGCAAGCTGCAAAGAGGGATTGTTTGGAAAAATAAAGCCACAACTTCCTGAGGCATCCAAGTGAGGAGCATTCGGTTCAACGGTCGAAACGCTGAGCATGGAAAATCTTCCCCGGCAAAATTGAAAGCATTGAAACATGTTCAGATGGCCCGAACAGGAAGCTACTGTATCTTCAGCCCGTTCTCGGAGTTGTTCAGACTTTCCAGAAAGGCTCCCCCCCCCACCGCCGAGCTGGAGGTGAGAGTGAGGGATAGGATTACTCTGAGTCAAACAGACGGAGGAGGCCAAGAGGTGTAAGTGTACGGTTGGGTGATCCAAACCGTCTCTGTTATTTATCTGCGCTAAAGTATCAGACTGTGAAGAGGAGTCGAACAGCCCGAGCAGCTCCCCTCCTCTCGGACTGGCCAGACCTTTCCTCTCGCAGCCGCTCAATGCTGGACATGTGGAGACACTTAACAGAAGCTCATCTACAGATTTCCTCCTCTTCCTCTATTCAGAGCGTTCCCCTTTTCCACTCTCTCGTTATTAAAACGTATGGAAGTCGTTATCCTCGAGATAGGAAGCAAAGGGAGGAGGAGACGTACAGAAAAAAAGGGGGATGTCTGGACAGAATATTACAAATTGCATTCTTGCGGTACATAAGGTGAGGAGGCACGGCGCCGATGACAAGGTGGGCGGGCGTCATCCCTAATGGGGAGGATGAGTCACGTTGTCCATCTATCTTTGTGTGGGTGAGAAGAGGAATGAAGATCTTCTTTGCTTAATTACTGAAAAGAGCTCCTGACAAGAAAGCATTTCGAAATCACCAGCAAAAACACACGAGCGCTAATGTAAACCCCAGGTCAGTAGCACGTACACACACGCTCACAGCTGAGGCCTGCAGATGAAGGGCACCTGTATGCCAGAGCTGTGGCCAGAGTTTACGATGTGGGCCAATGACTTTTACAGGACTGACACGTGGAGCGCTACTGTTTTTATAGGCCATTAACCCTGAACAGACCCGCTAACACCTTCGCTGGACTGCACTGGAGGGAAACTATGTCTTTAGCCTGATGATTATTCCATATAATGTATATTAAAAAGGACCTTAACTCTTTTATTGTGGCAAGATCCTTGGTGCTAACTGAGTGCTAATTGCTTCCCTAAGATCAGAAATTCTCTTCTCAGAGAAACGCCGCGGCCAGATGTGCGACTGGGGTTGCGTCTAGCAGCCAGTGTTTTCTTTAGTCTGCCTTTTTTTTTTCATTATTAATCTATCTAGTGTATTTTGGCATTTCTATGATATTTCATAGTTATTTGAGTCATTTCCTCACGTTATGTTGATTAGCCACACTGTTTGCCAAAATTCTTTTGACAAATGACTTCATTTTGTGCTCAAAGTTTTTGAAAAAAGGCAATTGCTACAATGGGAATATGGCATGGCACGATAGTAAAAGCTTCAGGTCATACATCATCCTCCAAGCCTGTGCAGGTGCACGCGTAATTTATTGCTTTAGCTAACTAACTGAGTGTTTTCATTTTGTCTTTTAGTTTCCCCCACCTTTTATTTTTTTATTTTCAGGTGAAATAAATGCAGTGGATTACACGAAATCCCACCAGATGCCGGGGAGCGCAAAACGTCCAGCCCGAGAGAAAACAAGAGAAAAGTCCCGTTAGAGATATAAATGAATCACAGTGCAGCCCGGTGCGGTGTGTCGGTGCTGGGAGCTCA
>CAKALG010014902.1:0-13210 GCA_916700815.1 Helicolenus hilgendorfi | reverse complement strand
GTTTAGGGTTAGGGTTAGGGGGTTAGGGTTAGGGTTAGGGTTAGGGTTAGGGTGGGTTAGGGTTAGGGTTAGGGTTAGTGTTAGGGGTTAGGGTTAGGGTTTAGAGTTAGGGTTAGGGTTAGGGTTTAGGTTTAGGGTTAGGGTTAGGATTAGCGTTAGGGTTTAGGGTTAGGGTTAGGGGTTAGGGTTAGGGGTTAAGGTTAGGGTTAGGGTTAGGGGTTAGGGTTAGGGTTAGGGTCAGCTGTCAGTGTGTCAGCACACTGACAGCTGACAGCTGTTGTTGTCTGTTGGGCTGCAGTTTGCCATGTTATGATTGGAGTATATTATTTTATGCTAAATGCAGTACCTGTGAGGGTTTCTGGACAATATCTGTCATTGTTTTGTGTTGTTAATTGATTTCCAATAATAAATATATATATAGATTTGCATAAAGCAGCATATTTGTCCACTCCCATGTTGATAAGAGTTTTAAATAATTGACAAATCTTCCTTTAAGGTACATTTTGATCAGATAAAGAAATGTGTGATTAATTTGCAGTCAAGCCCTAGTTTACTGTCATAGAGGAGTAAAGAAACCAGAAAATATTCACATTTAAGAAACTGGAATCAGAGAATTTAGACTTTAAGTTTCTTGACTCAAACTAATTATTCAATTATAAAAATAATTGGCGATTAATTTAATAGTTGACAACTAATCGAATAATCGTTGCAGCTCTACTGTTACCTCTTAAAAACCACCAGTGAGACTGTACGTACATACTACCGTGATTCATAGACACCCAATAATAAATAAAAATGAGTAGTTCTCAAGGAAATAAAACTTGGAAAAAAAAGTTGGTAAACTTGTGTTTGGTGGATTATTTCTCTGTCGTTACAATGCTAATTGTCATTGTATTTTACATCGTTGGAAAGCCTGTTTATTCATCTTCACAATGATGTCCAGCTTGTAAGGATCATGCATTTGTGGGATCGATTAATCGTTGCACCTCTAGTTGCACCAAAGCCACTGATGGGCCTTATATAACCGGCGTGCCCACCTTGCCCTTACACCACCACCACCATCCACACTCTGTATCCGGCTCGTGAATTATTCTCATGTGCGTAAGCGTCACCAGTTCTTGTGTATGAACTGCATCATTATCTCAGAGGTTCGGCGGAATTATAGGAAACACTCAGTCGGAGGAAGTCATTGACGTTGCCACCAGTACTCGTGTCATCGCGTGTGTGTGTGTGTGTGTGTGTTGACGTGATCTCACCGTGTTTCCTGTTTCTACCACCACTTCTCTGAAGACTCCAAGGAACTGACAGCTCTGACCCATATACACACAAACACACCGGCTTCCCCTAAAGCTTCATTATTTGACTCAACTTCAGAGGAAACCTACAGATGGCTCAGAGCCAGCATGCCTCGTCTGCATTCCTCGACTTTACTGTGAATCATCTGATGGAACTCATTTAAAGTTGGTTGTTTAACTTCCTCACGCTCTACTCTTCCAACATGGACTTTGTTTTGGTAAGTACTCCAGATCTTCACGGTTGTTTCAGGGATGATTTATAGCTTCCAAACGAACACACATTATGTGTCAATATGTGCTGAATACGGTCGGTTAAAGGGATTGTTTCCATCGTAAATGCTTTTATTTTCCTTGAGAACTACTCATTTTTGTATATTCTGTGACGGTGGAGCACCGGTGACACATTCTCACCGGTGGTTTTTAAGAGTTAACAGTAGAGCTGGAACGATTAATCGATTCGTTGTCAACTATTAAATCAATCGCCAACTATTTCGATAATTGATTAATCAATTTGAATAATTTCTTAAGAAAATTAAAGTCTAAATTCTCTGATTCCAGCTTCTTAAATGTGAATATTTTCTGGTTTCTTTCCTCCTCTATGACAGTAAACTGAATATCTTTGAGTTGTGGACAAAACGAGACATTTGAGGACGTCATCTTGAGCTTTGGGAAACACTGATTGACATTTTTCACCATCTTATATACCAAACAACTGATTGATTAATCGAGAAAATAATCGACAGATTAATCGACAATGAAAATAATCGCTAGTTGCAGTACTGTAGTTTATATTAAGGTTCAGCATGTTGCTTCTTATCAGTTGCAAAACACCAAGGTTGTAGTGTTGATGAGAGGAGTTATATGTGGATGAGTGAAGTGATTAATGGGGCTCTCTGTCATCGTGTTGCAACTCAGGTAGCAACGAAATCGACACGTTTAATAACCTCATAAATTGTTCAATTTACAGATTATTTAATTAAGGGGAGACACCCCAGGTGAATAGAGTAAATAATTGAACTAATAGATATCACCATGAAACTTCCTCACTTGATTACTTACAAGAAGCCAATTCTTTTTTGTATTACATGTTCTCTGAAAGTGTACATTTAAATATGCAAATGAGGCATTATCTAATGGTAACTTTTACTGAATTTAGGAGGAAACTACAGACGCAAACAGACAAAGTAGATCTTTCCACTAGTCTGAAAGAAGGCGTGTTATGAAAGCAAAGTAGCCCCAAATCTCAAAATTGATCAGTGCTTGAAAAACGTCTGAATTGAGGCGTAACGCCTTAATCGTTTCGTCAGCAAAGAGCCTTTTTACCGACAACCCTGTTGGTCTGTTGGGCTCCTTCAGATTTGAGGCCAGTTTATGATTAACAGTAAACTTTCTTAAGGATCCTGTTTTACCTCCCTCATCTGTTCTCCAGCTGTGTTTGAGAAAAGGTGTGACGTCTTTAGAGAGGAGAGTTTTCTTTTATTCCAGACAGAGTTTGTTTCATATCCCTGTTTAACTTACACCTACAGGTTTGTCTCTTGAGTACGAAAGCCCTAAACGGAAAAGATTCAAACATTTTTATCTCGAGAAAACAAGATGATCAACTCGTTATCGCAAGAAAACTAAAACGTTGTTTTCTTTTATTGCTTATAATGTTTGGGTCAAATCAGCCGATGGTAGATGTATTCAGACGGCCCAGATCAAGCTGACAGTCATGGCTGGGATTTTGTGTCTGTAATGTAGTCAGAGATGTCTTCAACTCAAATGTGTCACTCATTGTCAGTAATTATTCATTAAAAATGTTTTTACCAGCAAACAAAAATCAAAGAATAATGACATTTCCCTCACAATGTTGTGGTATTTTCTTTTTGATTTATAAGGGACACAGTTAACATGTTTTATACTGCTTGTGAATATAATCCATATAATCCATATAATTCCATTCATTACATGGCTTTGTTGAATACTCGATTCTGATTGGTCAATTACAGCGTTCTACGGTCTGTTATTTCTTTATAACAGACCGTTGCTATGTATAACAGACCGTTTCTATGTATAACAGACTGTTGCTATGTATAACAGACCGTTGCTATGTATAACAGGCCGTTGCTATGTATAACAGACCGTTGCTATGTACAACAGATCGTTGCTATGGGCGCAGTTCTGATGTCAGACTCTGGCAGACCGTTTTTGTGTCAAATTATTGATTTCCTATAGCCGTGTAATAAGCGGGATAATGTACGACTTGCGGGCATTATAATAATGTTTGAATCATGGGTTTCTGTACTTGAGGCCCCACAGAACATTTGGACAGAAGAATGTTTAGAAACTGACTGCAAAAGTGTGAAGTATCTATTTCATGCAAGACAATCCTAACATCTCCGTCCTTAGATCACATGAAGCTGGAGGAGGAGCCGTGCTCTTATCTATATTCTGAAGGTTTTAACAGAGCGGGTTTGTTCATATATCATTCATAGCCTGATTTATAGAACATTTTATTCCTAAAAACTGGGGAAAATGGATTTTTTTAAATCCCCGTCTTCAAAAAAGCTTTGACTCTAATATGTCAACAACATTTTTTTAACCCGACTTGATTTCTGTTCTGGAAATGTATGCAAATTAGCACATATTTAAGAAGATAATGCCTCATTTGCATATTTAAACATACATATTAAATATGCATAAATATGCATGTGATATTTAATAGTTAAAAAACAGTTTCATAAGATCTGTCCCTTGATAGTATGTGTTTATGTATAGGATGGATGTCAAATATTTGAATATTTAGACCTGCTTGATATGAAAGGTGTATGAAAATGACAGAAGTAAAGATGCCCGTGCAGTGACTTGACGAGTTGTGTTGAGCCGCTTGGTTCCCACTCCAGCTGTCCTCTTGTATGGCAGCTGTAACGTCATCATCTTCCTTTCCAAAGCAGACCTGAAACCTCGTCTTTTGTTTCAGGTTTTTCTGCTGATGCTTACCTTCCTGTCCACTGGACAGAGTCACGCTGTGTTGACAGAACAACAGGGGAATTCAAGCTATAAAGAGTGTCCAATTGGTAAGTTGTTAACAAGGAGCTGTGTGCATTGTACATCTAGTGGATGATTAATCACATACTAACTTGTTCCCTTTCTCCTTTTCTCCATTGTTTCCTAGGACATTATAATGAAGGTGGTGATTGTTCAGTTGGAAAGCCTATATGTAGAAAATGCCGTGATGGAACATATACAGATATACCAAACTGTACATCCAATTGCCGAAGATGTAAGCCATGTGGTCGTAAGTATCTGGTTCAAATACCATGAATTGGTTTGGGTGATGTCAGCTTGTGGGGATATTGTGTAAGCTTTTTAAGTTAAAGGACCCATTGGCTTTTTGTCGAGGGAACCGGGGCTATGCTAACTTCCTGGTTGTAAAAATACAAAAATACGTCATACCTGGGACGCCCTATTGTGTTGTCCCCTTGTCAGGACGTTGTGTTAATGCTGTGGATTGAGACAGAAACACTGTGTTTTGATTTTCCCCAGATTATGAGGAGGAAGCAAAGCCCTGCTCCTTTGATAGTAATGTGGAATGTAAGTGTAAAGATCGCTACTTTTACAAAATAAAGCCTTCCCGCGATGGAACGTCTCCGCAAAAACCATCATCAGACGATTGCACGGAGTGCAACTGTAGTCGTAAAGGTAAGTGAAGTCAAAGGGAGTTAAAGCCCTTTATTGGCATCCTGGCTTATTCAATATAATATACTCTCAAAAGAAAAAATATCATTCTTTGAATTCTCACAATCTCATTTTTTTTCAGATATTCATGATTATCCCGAATGTAAAAGGTGGGAGAACGTACAATATCACAGATGGCAGACATGTTTAGATTTTTTTTTTTTTTTGGTTGACAAAATGGAGAATGACCTAATCCTAAACAAAATCCATCTGCATACTGTAATGATAGCTTCTAATACACCCTGGGAGCTGGGGAGGGATCTTTTCCTCAGTGTATTCATTTTTCTCTTTGGCTATAGGCGTTATCAGTCATATAAGCATCATAGATGTGGGTCAATAGGGGCCTACTACACCCACTAGTAGGTTTTATCATCTATCAAGTTCTTAAAGAAGTCGATAGCGACCCCTAGTGACAGGAGCAGAAGCGGAGGTCAGGTGTTGAATAGACAACATGAAACTCCATAAGGGGTGGAGGTCGGGGGTGATGGATGGGACCAACAACTTGTAGTTGTCTTTGTGTTAACATCCCTTAAGTTTCACTTTCACTATTGAACTATAGTTATTTTAACCCAAAGCACAATGTTTTTCCCTAAACTTAACCAAGCATTTTTATTGCCTAAACCTAAAGAAGTTGTAATTGTTGTTGCCTAAACTTAAAGAAGTTGTAGTTTTGTTGCCTAAACCTAAAGACGTTGTAGTTTTTGTTGCCTAAACCTAAATAAGTTGTAGTTTTGTTGCCTAATCCTGAAGACGTTGTAATTTTTGTTGTCTAAACCTAAAGAAGTTGTAATTGTTCTTGCCTAAACCTAAAGACGTTGTAAGTTTTGTTGCCTAAATCTAAAGAAGTTTTTGTTGCCTTTTTGTTTCTGTTCAAGATGTAATGTTTTATTCAGCTTTACAATGTGTTAGAACGTGTTGCTTTTAAGTTTAGCTTTCACTTTTACAACGTAGTAGGCCCCTACTGACCCACATCTATGGTGCTTATAGCGACTGATGATGCCTATTTAATGGCCTGATAACAGTTGAATCGGGTGCAGCAGTGACACACTGTCCAGGCAAACACACTAAAAAGACTTACTACTTTTTGCTATCCACTTCATTTGACTAAGTCAGACTGTTGCAGCCTCATATTAGCTTCAGATAAACCAGAGGAATTACTTTTGTCCTCCTTTACTTCCATTGAAATCACATCAAGAAGGGATATTTTAATGAATACAGCAAGCAAAAACTGTTTTGATGATCATATGGGCACCCGACTGTTGTTTTAAGACGTGAAAGATTAAAAAAAAAAAAAAACTAACCTTCAATGTATGGATAAATGTGTTGTCAGATTCCTCTGTTGTCTTTATTAATTTCTCCTTTTTTTGCCACAGTCATTGTCCACCACCAGCTGGAATATTATCTTCTACAAATTCATCTACAGCTGCACCCACATCTGCATCTACATCTACATCTACATCTACATCTACATCTACATCTGCATCTACATCTGCATCTGCATCTACAAGAACCACAAACAACACAATGGGTCCTGCTGTGGATCAAGTTCAACCTAACAGTTAGTACTAAATATGTGCTGTACTAAAAGTAAAGTGACAGAATAACTCACTGGTCCATGGTTTTGTCAGAGTGTTTGACAGAATTACTGTAATGATGTCGGTTTTTCTGTGTGTCCACAGCATGGATTGAAACGCCCTGGTTGATTCTCGTGTTGGTTCTGTTGACACTTCTTGTGACACTTCTGGTGTTCCTGCTGCTCTTCGTCAGGAACCCGTTCAGATATCCAGACAGTTGTCTCGGATATCCAGACAGTTGTCTCTGCTGGAGTGTGAACAAAGAGCTGGTGCCGCCTGTCGAGGACCCTAAACTCAACGGTCGGTAACCGCTGGTGGAATGTGTCTAAGCACATTTACTCAAGTACTTAAATACATTATGAGTTGTTCTTTACTTGAGTACTTACTTACAGCTCTACTTCATTTGTACTTTGTTACATTTATTTTATCGCTCATAGAGATTAATGTTTTACACACAAAACAAATGATCAGCTTGTAAATATGACACAGTGTTATATATTAAACTGCCCAAAAAGTGTGTAAAATAGCTCAAACTAAATACAACATTAAAATGCTTCTTACACATTAAAGGTGCAGTGTGTAGGATTTTGGCGGCATCTATTGGTGTGGTTGCAGATTGCAACCAACTGAGTACCCCTCCGCTCACTCCTCCCTTTCCAACACTGCTGTAACGTGAGCCACCGAGTGCAAAAACGTGGTAACGGCGTTCCCCTCGCTCAGAGACCATCCTTACCGTAATAACACTACTTTAGGAGCAACGGAAGTCAGACGGCGGCTGACGGTACCGCGGTTTTACACTCTGCGGCTCACGTTAGTGCAGTTTCACAAGCGTTTCGGAGAACTACGGTGGCCTTCAGGTGACGTAAAAAAGGTTCTCTCTAGAGCCAGTGTTTGGTTTGTCCGTTCTCGGCTAGTATAGAAACATGGAGGAGCAACATATGGCAGACTCCGTGAAGAGGACCTGCTCCCTATGTAGATATGAAGGGCTCATTCTAAGCTAACGAAAACACAACAATTCGTAGTTTCAGGTGATTATATACTAATGTAAACATAGAATATTATATTCCATTTCTGCCAATAGTTCCCCCGAAATGTTACTCACCGGCTCTTTAATTAACCTGTAATGATAATCCACTATTATGATTTGATAATTTAACATCGCCAATACCCGTTATACCTACAAATTAGTACTTTTACTAATACTGATACTGATACTGATACTACATTGATAGTACATTTTGCTGGAAATACTTCTGTACTTGAATCCAGGGCTTTTACTTGTAGTGGAATGTTTTTACAATGTGGTATTGTTACTTTTGCTTAAAGGACCAGTGTGTAACAATTGGTGGGCAAAATTATTGGCAGAAATGTAATATAATATTAATAAGTATGTTTTCTTTAGTGTGTAATCACCTGATAATAAGAGTCGCTGCGTTTTCGTTAGCTTAGAATGAGCCGTTTATATCCACATAGTCCTCTTCACGGAGTCCACCATGATTCTACAGTAGCCCTGAAAGGACAAACCAAACTAAACTATTCCTGCTTGGGGCGGAGTCAATGATGTTACTCGCTCCTGTCGCCGCCGTTCTCTCTCTCTCTTGCTTCACCACTCACTTCCCACGTAGACACACACACACTCTACACACTGGCTTTGTTCTAAATGACCTACGCTACTCTTACAACAACCGGCACTGGAGAGAGACATTTGCGTTTTCGCGTCGGACCCTGTAGCTCTCCAACACGCTTGGCGCACGGTAGACACTTCATTCGGTTGCAATCTCCTCACCTCACCGTTAAATAGCACCACATCCAACACACTGGACCTTTACGTACAGTATCTATGTACTTTTTCACTGCTGGCAGTAATAGAAGTAGCTAGTGGTATCCACTGGAGAGAAAACAAATACTTTATATGTACATTTTTGTGTAGTTTGTGTGTAGATACGCTGCAGATGCTGTGACACGACACAAATTAAGATAAACTCTCATGTATGAAACCTTACACAATTAGAATATGTGCATACAAAGCAAGTTTAAAAGGTATTTATTCTTGCAGAAGGTATTTTCAGTGTTTAACCTAACCTTTTTTAAATGTTCTTTCTCGACTGTTCAAGCAGGAAACTTACTGATAAAATCTGTTTTCCTCCAAACAGAACAACGCGGTCATCAAGGTAGCAGCCCAAACGCGCTGGTATGTTCTCAGTTTCATATGTTTTGTGTTCTGTTGAGATTGAGATCTTAGCTGTAGGTGGACAGTGAGAGGGCCTTAAAGGTCAATGAGAGCAGGTGAAAGGTTGAATGTTGAACTAAAGCTGTGATAAAATATCAGGATTTCTTAGTGTTTTAGAAATGCTGAAGAATGTTCCAACGTTTAAGAGAAGCGCTTGCAACAAAGACTTTCACTTTCTTTTTCTTTGTTCTTTTAAGACATTAAACATATCCGAGGAAACTCCCATGATGACTCTCAGTCCAGCCGCACCTGAACACCTAACCCACATCACTCCTCTGCTGCCAGACGCTGAACACAAAGGTAAGATTCACAAGTCGATGCCTGGCTAAATAATGTATTAAAGATAATGTAAAATCTTAGAAAAATGTGGCAGGGGTCATCAGAAGTCATCTCATGATATTGCTACTAAAGATAACGTGACTATAGAGTAATAGAAAGTATTAAAGGCAGCTCGGAGGTGTTGATTCAAGCTGTCGTGAAATCAGCAAGCAAAGCAGTTTCGGTGCTGTGGTGAGGTGAGACGGAAGACTCATATTTATCAAAGAGACATTTTGCCTCATGAAAGTAAGAAACTACAACTGCAAAGACACATTTGTGAAATTGTTCTAAAATAGAGTCAAGTCAAGAGTTCTTCTGGGGTGTTTGTGAAACTATATTTTTGAGGCGGGTTGTTGGAACAAACTACCTCAGACATCCTTTCCCATTGATAAAACAAAGCAGAGGAAGAAACAGATTAACTTTCTCTTAGATCTTAGAGAGCCTGTTTAGTTAGATTAGAAAGAAGTGACACAAACGGTATGTCATTATACCAGAAGTCTAAATTAGGGCAAACTGGAAACATGTTTATGGAGGACAAGTTGATAAACAATGTCAAGAAAATTGAGAAAGATCAGATACATTTGTTTTAGGGAATGATATATTTAAATGTCTGGGTCTCATGTCTTCTTGCATTACTTTCACACTAACTACTTTACACGTGAGAGGACTTTTAAAGACTTCAAATACAAGTAATGCTGCTCTAACGTTGATGCTGGGATTTATAGTTTGTTTGAAGTTCTTAACTGTCTCATTCAAGGTAAAGTCCCAGTTGAATATATGATGATGATGATGATGATGATGATGATGATGATGATGATGATGATGATGATGATGATATCACTTTATTATCAGATCAAGTTTGACATTTTTCTCAGCAGCTCGATTTGCGACATCAACACAGGAAACAAGGATATAAACATTACAAGGTTTTATCTCCTAAATTACAGAGCTTCTGTTTCATATTGTCCCCAGTGTATAATAGTGATAATAGGTGATCTAAATGTCAATTTGTGCTGATTGGACCATATTTGTACTACAAAACCCTCCTTTAATTACCATCTACCATCGTCTGCCATCTAATAATGTGTATACCACAAACGTGTGTTATTGATCATAAAGGCATTTTGCTTCATACTGACATTTTTCAAGAAGCTTTGAACTCTCTCTGCATCTGAATCAGGACTCTTGCAAGGTGTAGCAAGTAGTTAAAGATTCCAGTGTCACCTCACACAAAGCCCAATTGTTGCATTGCAACACCCGTACCACCATACTATTTAGTATGCCAGAAAACGTGTTAGTATGTCCCACTACATACAGTGTGTTCCAATCCACGTACTTCCTGAAGTACACTTCAATGTGGTGCACTGTGTGCACTGTGTACTTACTTGAGTAGTGTGTGAATTTCAACGGGGTAGGGTTGTCTCAAATCGAATACTCTGCGGCACTCTTACCGGAAATGACGATTGCAATATTTCAGCGCGGCTCGCTAGACGCCAAAATATCTTCTTCTTCTTCTTCTTCGGGGTTTTACGACAGCTGGCATCCTTTGTGTTGCACTGCTGCCTCCTTCAGGTTGTACCCGTCCACTACCTGCCAAAATATCTGCCGGCTTTGTTGATCAAGAATACACCGAAAATGAAATCAAATGAGTAGACGTGAAACGTTATAACTTACATCTATAAGGTGCGTTGTAGCCAAGAGGGCGACAATTGAGTGTGAAAAGTGTCCAGCGTTCCACACTCAGCGATTTGACCGTTTTGAGCACAACATCCGGGTACTGCGAGGGCACTGCATTTTGCCGTACTTCACAGTGTGAACGCACTTATGCACTCAAAATAGTAAGTGTAAGTATGGAAGTATTCAGATTGGAACACACTGATAGTGTCAAATGCAGTATGCCAAAAATGCCATTGAAAGAGGCTGAGTCACGCGTCATCAACGCGTCATATCTTTGGGGGTACAACACATGCGCAATAAACTTGCCGGAATTGAGCCAATCGCAACGCACGACAGCAGCTTCAGCTAAACTGCGCATGTGTCATACCCCATACCTTAAGACCCGTGTCCGCCCGTATCCCAGCCTCCTTCAATAGGCCTTGAAAAATACCAGGATGTCCTACTGCATCAGGTCACATTTTGCAGTACGCAAGCCAGCATGCTGTTCTGGCTATTCTGACCCACAATCTTCTGTACAACAGATATATGAGCAAGCGGGTCAAAGTTCAAGGCGCAATGTTATGACGAAGTAGTGCGTCCCAATTGTAAGCCTACTGCATGCAACAGTATGTACTTCACGAGGGCAGCTACAGTATGTACTGAAAGTAAAAGTATGAGATTTGGAACGTAGTCCAAGTTGAGAGGAAATAGTTTAAAATGTGTTTTTTTTTTTTTTGCACACTACTTCTTCAGCTTCACTCTCAGCTTCCAACACATCACAACTGTTAAAACGTTGCATCCGTTGTCATCACCCACACCAAATGTCTTGTGGTGAAAAAAAAAAAAAAAAAGTATCATAAAAAAGTATCATGGTGACACTTTCCTCCCGTGTGATTACTGATGTGGTGAACTATCTCCAGCTACAGTGTTCGCACATTTAGAGCGGCAGCCTTTTCATCTCTGCTCGTTTAGCACGTTGTTTATCATTGATCAGCCATGTGGCGCACAGTGTGGAGGTGGCAACTGGGAAACAGGACGCCTTCGCTGTTTCGCATCAGTCAGCAATTGGACGTTAAGGGGAAATGGCAAATCAGATAGCGAGGGCATGTCACTTAGCTGCGAATGATGCGCATCCTTGTGCATCATGTTTTAACTCCTTTCTTTGAAATCGTCACGTCTTCACACGTTCAGACGTTATTTATAGTAATATGAAGTGTTAAAAGTTGAAAGGTTAATAGGTTGAAAAGCCACATGGATTTTCCACTGCTTCTTTTCTCACAAGACTTGAGTAGTTTCCGTTATTTAAAGCAGATTACAGTAGATCAGTGCTTCACTCTGGATAATGCAGTTTAAGTTGTTTTATTACTTATTGCCTGATACAGCCCTGTGTTGCCAGACAAACCTCTGAAATTCAGTTAAAATACTTTTAGGAAGATTAACTGCATTTCCTGTCGTTAATGATGTCATGTCGTTGTGTCTGGCATTTGTGGCTGAGCTGAAAACCCCCTTGTGTTCGTAGTGCTGTTGGCATTGTGGTAAATATTATGTTCTCTATCCTCTTTCAACTTGAGCACGGTGGTTTATTACTGCAGTCACGGAAATTTTAAGAGGTGGACATTTTAACACGGAAGCCCCGAAACCGCAAAGTTCTATCTAGTGAAGGCCGTCTGTTAAACAGTGTTGGCCGCAGCAAGAGAACAAGATAAAACAAGACATTAAGATAAAAACAAGAGGAATAAAAGATAATGAATACTAAAATAAAACACTAAAAAGGTATTGCACAGCGAGTTAGATGTGTGAATAATAAAGTGCTTGGGGTGCAAACAGGAGGAACTGGTGACGTGAACGACTTATAATGTCACAGTGTGGCAGCGAGGCGCTCTAGGGCACAGAGGTTGAGATCTATATCAAGTTTTGGCAATAGTTTTTCATAGAATCAGCGTATTTGTGGTTTCCTTTAAGAGCACTTCCTGACATGATGCTGATCTCCTGACATGGACAACTCCAATGCCTCTGCACAGTTTCTATATCTTGATTATCTTTAGTTTAGCTTGAATCGTTGGCCAAAAAACAGACAAACACACTCTTGCAGCTGACCTTTTTTCGCCGGAAGATTGGCAGTTCAATTACCCGGCTCCTCCAGTCTGCATGTCGAAGTGTCCTCGGGCAAGATACTGAACCCCAAATAGCTTCCGACGGCTGTGCCATCGGTGTGTGAGTGATTAGATTAGAATCTGATGAGCAGGTCGGCAGCTTGCATGGCAGCCTCTGCCATCAGTGTGTGAATGTTGACATGTAGTGTAAAGCGCTTTGAGTGGTTGGAAGACCCTTTACCATCGCCTGTGATTCTCTCCTTCTAGCCGCCAGACAAGAGGAGCCGTCGGAGCACTGGCCGGCCATCGTCCTCTACGCGATCATCA
>CAKALG010014901.1:0-12043 GCA_916700815.1 Helicolenus hilgendorfi | reverse complement strand
GGACCAGGGGACTCACCGACACCCAATCTGCACTTCTCCCCGGCGGAGGGTGTCAGGTCGGACTGAGGCAAACTACAATCCTATTCAGCACCGACAGCCCTGTGGATATCTGCACTCCCAGTAAACAGACTCCTGGTAGGCTTTACCATTGCAATGCACCATTACAATGTGTTAATCAGAAGCGCTAATTGGGTGTAAAAGTGTCCTACTGTCCATGTACAGACCGGGTGAGCCCCGAGCTGATCTGAATAAATACGCCACATTGTGTGATATAAAATCAATGTTCCCTCTATTAGATGAGCTTTATCAAACATGAATGTGGTCATGCCACAGATTTCATTTTACACATTTAATGTATGCAGAAGTTTAATTTGCATTTGTGACAAGTCAAATAAGCATTTAGACAGAGTTTACCGGGATGTCCGGAGAGGTTTAGTGTAAATGATATTAAAAGTAACAGATCACATCAGAACCCACTGAGCTTGCCTTGGTGAACCCAACTACTTCCTCAGTTCCTCAGTCAGGCTGTTACTCTACATAGGACGCATCTGTGGTGAGCTACAGACTGTGAAACACAGTTTATGGAGTGTGTTCGAAAGCTGTTTAAAAACAGTATACCGAAGTAATGAAGTCAATATTGTGTCAAAAGAGAAGCAAGAGGTGTTGTCAGTTCTCCAAACTGTGTGCAGTTTTAGAGGCTTGGTGGCTCAGATAAAACGTAAAGGTGTGAGCACAGCTCCCAGTGCTGAGGGTTTAGTAGTTAACTGTTCTAGAACCATTAATTCATGTTTATATGAGCGGGAAATAAAGGGCCTCTGTAAACCCAGATATATTCTTTACCATCGCTCATGTTCAATATTAAAACAATCTCAGAATGTCACATCCAGAACATTTCTGTAAAAAAAAATGAAATAATGCAAGAGAGCTCTTTGAAATGCTAATAACGTTGTATGAATGTTGCAGTTCATAGGTTCCCATATTGTCAGAACGCAAAGGGAACATTATGAGATGAAGCATGCTCAGGTAGCAGAGAATAAACCTGAGAGGAGGATCAATGTTGCTTCTGAAAAAGGCTTTTTAATGATCTTTATCAACTATCTGCTCAGTCAGCCGTCTTCCCTCTGAAGACTGAATCAGTGTATGCAGGACGCAGGTCATTTTGCATTTGTGACAACAGCAATTCACTCACAGTTTATGGAGTGAATTGGATGCAACTTGTTTATCAGACTATTTCTTTCCTGTCAGAAAATTTGAAGCAAACAGAAGCCAAAGAACATGCATATCAGCTGTATAAGCTGTAAGCAGAGCTGAGATGTTTTCTGGTAAATGATATTAAATGTACAGGCTGTATGCCATTCCTTTCTAAGAATGTCACAGTTAGAACAAAATATAACTGATATTTGGGTCTGATCGAAGGTACACACAGGCCTTTGTATTTGAAAGAAAATGCAAATATCAATACGTTGTTGATTCTTTAACTGTCAACTTTCCCTCAGAACTGTCTTCCTGTTAGAGTGGAAACAACAGTTAGCCCATTAAGGGACACCAGAAGCTTCATTCATGGTGGGCAGGGTTAACCTGTTCAGTTTCAGGGATACATTAAAACTTTGATACATCATCAAACCATCCAACAGCCAAGAAGCAAGATGATGTCAGAATGACAAAATATGGCCATACAGAGTACAGGGGCAAGGGCACGGACACAAGATGTTTCCTTAAAGGGGACATATTATAAAAAAGTGAGATTTTCATGTTTTTTTTTATTATAAAGCAGGCTTAAGTTCTATATTAATACTGTGAAAGTATCTAAAAGCTCAATCCACAGGGAGATACACACAGCCCGTATTCAGAAACTCTGCATTTGAAACAAGCTGTCAGGATTTCTGTCCATTTGTGATGTCACAAATATACAATATTTAGACCCTTTACACAGATTTAAACATAAACATTCTAAATGTGTCCCAGTTTATTCCTGGTTGCAGTGTATGTGAATGTCATCAACACACAGGAAGTACACATGGACCCAAGTTGTTGCCTAGCAACGCAATCCTGTTGCAATTCTGTCGCAATTCCGTCGAAATGCGCTAAAACAGAGCGTTTCAGACAGAGGGTAAATACAGGCATATTCAGGCCAACAGTATGAGGAAAATAAAGTGTTTTTTTTTAACATTATAGCATGTAAACATGTTCTAGTAGAAACACAAAATACAAGTATCAACCTTAAAATGAGCATGATATGGGACCTTTAAAATATCCAATCATAATGGAGAAATGTTACTTCAAAAAATACAATTTGTTTTGTTGTTGTTTTTTAAACTAAAATAGTTTGAATGGATATAAAATAGAGACAACTCTGTTATATTTAGCTCCTTACAGTTGGCCAGAAGGTGGCGCTAGAATGCATTTTTCATAGCTAGCATTAAACTATCAGTAGCCTATATCTGATGATGGTCTGATATCGCTAGATGAAGATTTCAGTCCTCATATTTGTTAGTGTTTCATGTTGGAGTATGCATATAAATCTGTGGCTAATGTTGTAGGAACATGTGTTATCGCCAGTTGTCCCTCACAAACAAGGTTTCCAACTTTAATGGGTTTCCAACTGCAACTTTACTGTAACCTAAATATTACATAAATAGAACACAATTATTAAAAAAGAATTGCTGGATATGCAAAGAAAATGAAATGTCCTTCCATACTGATTTAATTTCTGTGTGGTCAGGCAGGAAGAGGCAGATGATTGGATAATAGGAAAGCCTAATATCAGTACATGAATTAGTCGAACCAATGTTTGTCATAACATGTAAGAAATGTTTTCTCAGAACCAGTGAGAAACTGTGTGGTAAGAAGCTTATCTCTGTTTCAATTAGAGAAGCAGGTGACAATATCTTGACATTAGCTGAGATAATGTCTTTCAATTCTGAATAATCTTGACACATCTTGATTTGCATAGAAACAACTGAAATTATCTCCCAGCAAATTCACTTTTCTTCAGATTCAATGCCTGAATAAGTGGCTTGTTAGGATAGAAAGCCTTTATTTTTGCAGTTCATCGCTAAACACGAACACTCCTCTCATTTTTGTTTCAGCATATCGGGCCAATCAAAAGGCAGGATCAGCAATACGGGGGAAAAGTGAGGCCATCAGACAGAAGGAGCTGCAACGAGATCTACAATTTAGTGGTGAAGGAGCACATCCCTGCAGTAATGGAGGCCTGATCTGAGGCCACAGTCTGGAGCTGAAATGAAAGGGAGCTTTGATCGCACCCACCCCCCACGCCCCCTCACCCCCATCCCCACAGTGTGCTGCATGAAAAGTTGAATTGTGGGGGCTACAAATAAATAGTCAATGACAGCTCTGTGATTCAACAAGCTCTACTACTCTCACCCACGGGACATAAAGGGGGCTGAAATCCCTGTCCACATAAGATAAGATAAGAAGATAAGATAAGATAAGATAAAATAAGATAAGATATTTTAGAGATGAATTGTTCAGTGTGACTGGGAGTGAGTGAGTGATGTAAATGTGGATTGGTGATGGTTTTTGAGTTGATTTCAAACATATTGTCTGTTCCACAAAGTTTAATAAAGACCTTTTCAAGACAAAATACATTCCTAATGCAGATCCTACTGTTTTTCTGTTTTTATTTATTCGGGGGGGGGTTCACTGAGAGCTTACACATTCACACCTGGAAGCTGCCCAGTACAACCACAGTCTGATCTGCTGGCCACTGAGCAGCTCCACTGGTTAAGGGCCTTACTCAAGGGCACCTCCGTGGTAGTAATGAGAGAGGGCCAAACTGCTTTTCACTTTTTTGAACCGGCGACCTTCTGGTCTCAAGCTCGGATGTCTAACCTTTAGGCCACCACTGCCCCAGGTTCACTTTGTACTGTATTGTGATCTGGAGCACATGGTGAAAAGAGTTTGAGATTAATACCAATAATAATAATAATAATAGAAAGACATAATTTAGAAATGGGAGATTTTTGAGGAGAGGTTATAATTCTGTCATAAAGGTCAGCATATCAAAGATTGAAGTCATTAATCGAAACAAAGAGTCAGTTCTTTAAGGTTAACTTTGGTATTTTTCAACCTGGACCTTATTCCCCCATGTTTTTGTGTCTAACTGACTAATAAGGACAATCATTTGTGAAATAGGTCCAGTATTGAGGGAGAGCGCTGCAGACGGCAGCTGTTAAACGAGCTGTAATGTAATTTCTCGAGCAATTCCTCACCGTCACTACGTCCACTAACACTGCCATTAATATACATGTTATGTCCTGTACATGTAACTGATACAACTGATTGTGTAACCTAGTTTTAAACAGATCAAACAGGAAGTGAGTTCAGTGGGTCATGATGTAACAGCTTCACATACAAATGACCAGGTGCTCCTCAGGACAGCGACACTGAGCACTGAGGACTGACAGCTCTGATAACACTGTGATATGATCATTAATTAATAAGGCTTAATTGTGGCAGAGCCAGGAACCATTCAACTTTACAGAGTCATACATACATACATACATACACAACCATGTCATACTAGCTTGTCACTAAGAACGTTTAATAACGCTCCAAACTTACACTAAATTTTGGGGAGGAAAACTTTATGATGATCACATGCAGTTTGGGGCAAGTCATAATCAAGTCAGCACACTGACACACTGACAGCTGTTGTTGCTGTTGGGCTGCAGTTTGACATGTTATGATTGGAGCATATTGTTTTATGCTAAATGCAGTAGCATTACACAAAACAAAACAATGACAATATCTGTCATTGTTTTGTGTTGTTCGTTGATTTACTATGTATATATATATATATATGCATTTTTAATCCCATAATCCCCAAAATGTACTCCCAGCTCATGCTAAGGTTCTAAATGTGAAAAGACAAGAAACAGAAAAAGACATGTTTAACTTACTGATCCCACATTGCAATATCACGGTGCAATATTGACATAAAAAATACTGTATACTGCACAAGCTCCAACACCCCCACAAATAAGTATAACATTCACACGTAGAGTAGCTACAAAGATTCAGACTGACTGTATTTATCTGACAGCTTTATTTAAAGCTAGGGTTGGTAATGTTGAGAAACTAGCAAGAGTATACATTAGATTGAAAAAATGATCCAAGCGAAAAGCCGAGCCCAGTGTTGCCAACTCTTTTCCAGTGAAGAACACCACTAAGCAGGGTCTGAAATTACCACCCGCCACCCGCCTAATGCAGGTAACTTGTTGGCAGTGGCGGATAAAATCGTCAGGCCATTCGCCACTTTGGAAAACACTGGGGGTGGGAATAGAGAACCGGCTCCTGTTAAGAACGGGTCCTTAGTTGTCTGATTCCTTGGCATCTCATGCCTCTGTGACTATCACTTCTCCTTTGATGCTTTCCGACAGTTATGCATGCACAATGACGCATACACACACTATAACATGTTTCCGTTTGTTTGAGACCGGAGCCACGGTGGAAAGGGAAAAAAAAGCGCTCAACAGCATGGCGTTACTAAACCTGAGGGGTTCACCCTATCTTTTCCCTGATAATGTAACACTGTGAACAACAAACCTGTGTTGAAATCAACAGGAGGAGAGTTCGTAACGTTAGCTGTTAGCAGCCGTTGGGCAGCACAGTCCTGACTGGATAAATACCTGAGCTACGAACGTTAACGGAGGTTCCACTGAGTTAGCTCTGCTCAGTAAAAATTACCACTGGCTGAAGATAAATTACGTTATCATGATGTGTTGAAATGTAATATCGTAAAATGTAGTTTTTGTCGAGAAACTTATCCAGTATAAATCCAGTTGTTTGACAGAGACATTTTCACAGTAATATAATAGATTATGACCTGCTAACCTCCTAACAGTAGCTCTAAGCAGCTTGCCTGTCACCTTCCTGGGTTTTTGTAGTTTGTTTCCTGCTTTATTGTGAAAATTCACTCCTGTTGTGTCTTGTCTAGTTTTACTTCCTGCCTTTGTCTGTTTCCCACCTTTTTATGATTGTCTGCCCCGCCCTGATTTGTTCCACCTGTGTGTAATCCCCCTGGTGTATTTAGTCTGTGTGTTCCCCTCATTGTCTGCCGTGGTTCTGTTGTTCATGCTGCCTTGTTGCTCTTGTGTCTCCTGCTGTCCTGCTGTCCTGCTGTCCTCCAGTGTTCCTCAGTGTTCCTCGTGTTCCTCGTGTTCCTCATGTCCTCTGGTTTGTAACCACTTCAGTATTTTTTGATCTCAGTTTAGTTTGTTGGTGTTTTTTCCTCTGCACTTTGTACTTGTACTGTTCCCTACCTGCATTCTTGTTTTTTTGATGCCTGTTGGATTTGTTTTTGGACTTCAGCTTCACTATTAAAGCTTGCTTTTTATTTGAATTGATCTGTCTGTCCCGTCACTCTGCGTTTGGGTCCACCCTGTAAACCATAACCGTGACATTGCCAAGATTTTTAATCATAGCAAATATTTAAATGATCATAATCATTTGACTTGTTTTTATGCAAATAACCACTATAGATGACAATAACACAGTACAGTACTGTGTGCAGTAACCTCCCTCCCCAGAAAAATGGGGATCTCCCAGAAGCTACGGTGTAATTCCAACACTGTAATCTAGCATGCATTTAATGTTTATGTCAAATATATTGAACATTGAATGACATCAGATCTAAAATGTTATCCCTTCATTTAGCGCAGAGATTTAAAAAGTAGCAGATACAATTTCTGAGTGGCAGACAAAAACATAAAAAATACTAGCCTGCCACAGTGGCAGGAAGTGTAAAAAGTTCATCTCAGACCCGGCGAGTATCTTTTATGACAAAGATTTTACATACAAAACCTAAAATCCGATTATAATTGTGATATAAATAATACATGTATAATAGGAGCAGTTTATCTGCATTGGTACAAGTACTTTTACTCAATGATACTCGATGATACTTTCAGTCAATTTTGCTAATAAGACTAACATTATTAATTATTAATTTGGGACTTTTACCTGTGATGGGGTATTGCTACAGTACTTCAGGTTGTGATTGCCTGCGCCACCCTTGATGGGAAGATAAATGTTCAGTCCACAGGGGTTGGGCTGCACTGTGCATCCATTTGGATTGATGTGAGCCTGTCAGATGATCACACTGAGTGAGAGGTGTTGTACAAACTGGACAGGTCACCAGTCGATCACATCACAGGGCTGACACATAGAGACAAATGGACTGTAGCAGGACACCAGAGCACCCAGAGAAATGCTCACAGGCACGAGGACGACATGGAAACGTCAGTAAGTCAGCACTTTGAGCTCCAGGACCTGCTTGCTGTGAGGTTCACCGCTCTGAGAGAACAACATTCATTTGAATGAAGGGGCCACCAGCAGGGGACTAGAGCCCAGTCAAGCTCAGTTTCACACACAGGACATGTACAGTAAATGCTAACACACACTGCATGAAAATACACTTACATACACACACATGGAATGATTGTGACTCATTGAAAACGGTTTGATTCCTTCTTCCTCCTCTGTGTGTCAGTGTGATGGAGGTGCTAGTGCTGCTAGTGTGTATTTACTTTATTACTTTATTTACTGAGAGGAATGAGCCAGTTAAGTGCTCTTATTGCACGCCTTTCCAGCCCATCTCTGATTCAGCCGTGTCACTGCTGCAGTCACCAGTGCACTTCTCTCAAGCTGACACCCTGACATGTAAAAACCATCAAGTGTCAGACTTAAAAGGGTCACTTTTTAATATATTCAGCTGCACACATAATTGGTCCACGGCGCTGTCAAAGTACTCTTATAATTGCTTTAAAAACTCTCACAGCTGGAAGTAGAAACAGAATAGAATCATTCTGTTTCAACCCTGTAGACTCCATTCTGCCACAGACTGTAGTTGAGAGTGATTTACTGTTTCTGAAAACAAATCAAGAAGCTAATGAAGTAAGCAGGCCACTAAATGGAGCTGGGATCTTCACAGTTCTTTATTCAATGAAATCGACTTAAATTTCACTTTTTCCAAAGACATTTCAGATGATCCTGAGGCAGCTTTGAGGTATAGATAGCAGGCAGCTGCAGGTTAAATGATGAGCTGAGAACAACCTGCTTCAGAACAAGGCTGAGTAAAGGTCCACATGTGCTCAACCGACATGAACGGAGATGTTGGGTGGTTCTGTAAAACTCCCTATTATAATACATTTTTTACATCCAGTGACATTTTTGAAATTCTTTCTTTCTCAAGTATCGGTGCATGGCAAACTAATGATTAAGCTTCGGGTAAAGGAGCAGAGAGTAAACTATGGTTAGGGTTGGACAACCAAACCACGATTGTATCTGATTTACATAATCTGTACACAAACTGAAGTGTACAAACAAGATGTTGGCTTTTACAGGGAGTTCATGCTGGGACTATATTTTTGAGACCAGCAGCCGTGCACAATGACTGACTTACTGGACTTACTTAATGGTAACACTAAACAGTACAACAGTAAACACTGTTCATAAGCACGGTAATACTAGAAATGATATCAAAATTTACATACACTGTCCTACTACCATTGCAACTATGGATACTGCTAGAAGAAGATTAAATCAATTTAGCACCGACATCTAGAGTACCAATGGTCAGTTCAACTATAATATCATTACAGAATCACTGTAAACATACAGTATGTCAATTCAATTTAGAGGGTTAGTGTGAAGCACTCACTTAGAACAGTCCTTGGGGTATTCCAGGTAAAATACAACGAGCCATCATCAGTAACAATCTGGCTGTAGGTACATTGGAATAACTAATCATGCTTTTGCTGGTGTATCGTGCAATATTCATGCAAGTATAAAAGTAGGGCTATTTTCAGGGCACTCTGTCTTGCTTGTTTGTTTTCCTTCTCACATCAGTGAATCCATGAACTATTCTGAGATTTGGATGCCAATTATAGTTCAGCATCAAAGTCCAGTTTGCTGAAATGATGACATTTAGGAATGTTGCAGCAAAAGTTAGAATGACTTGCTGTCCTGTTCCCCTATTCATTCCATATGAAGAATGTATATCTGGTGTGTCTCACACAACAAAGACAGCATCCATTCATGTCCTTGGAGTCAGGCCTGTCCCCGCTGACTGTTCCAACATCTAACAGCAAACTCCTGATGACACTCACGTCTGTGCTTGCGGCGACACCGTACTGTCCCCAACACTGGGCTTTTATAGCCCATCAGTGAGGAAACAAATACTCAGTGACCATACAAATCAGCCCCAATACTGAGGTAAACAACTGTGTCTTTCTTCTCTGGAGGGTTTCTCAATGTCACTGCAAATTCACTGCCAAGTCATCTGTTCAGAGCCTCCCAGACAGTTTTGATATTTTGATAGTTTGTGGGTTTACTGTAATGCAGACTGAGGGGTGTCAGTTGTCTATGGAACTAGAATAAAACCCCAGTAGACTCCCCTAGTGAGTACAGTATCTGTTACATCCCACAATACCAAAGTGTTTGACTGGAGCATGCACCATGATGATGAATGTGCTGTTTTAAAGCATTACCACTCTTGTGTTGAGGATCATTTTGACCAGAATTTAAAATTCAACAGGAAGATTAAAAGAGAAAATGTTGTTAATTGTATTACTTAGGATAATCAGGTCATAATTAAATGTAAAAAAGAATTGTGAAATGGCAATTCCCCGTTTGCTAGTTCCCGCCCCTCAAACGCAGACAGGCTAATCATAGCGTAGCATCGGCCAGCTTCGACCAGGTTCCAACCACTAGCTGGCTCTGCTCCATTTCAATGGATTCAATCGTTTCAGATCTTGTTTTGTGGAATTTGAGCTGGTCATGGTTAAAGATGCTAAATTCAGCTGTCATCCCAACATTTGTAGTCAGCAAAAGTCACGTCATTCCAGTCTTCTCACAAGAGGATGTGTGGCTGTGTCCAAGGACCATGCTAGGTGTCATCTCTACGGTTGAATGTGTGAAAGTGACCAGACCTGTGAAGTTAAGTTTAATCGCATCTCTGCAGATGTTGAACACGTCTCTGTTGACACAAAAGACAAACAGTTTGACAGTAAAGTGCAGTCAGTCTTAGACAAACTTGACATTGGTGGCACTGATGATGAGAGAGCCACTCTTGGCCAGGTACATCGATGTATTCACCGATGATAAGGAAGTTCTCGGTTGTACTGACGAAGTGAAGCGTGAAATTAAGTTGGTTGATGATGTACCTGTCCCACAAACATATTTATTGACGTATCCCACCCAACCAATATAAGGAAGTCCATAAGACTGCTTTCACAATGCCATTCGGGCTCGGTCCTGCAACCTTTCAAAGGTTAATGCAGGTGACTGTGAATGACTTGATCTTTGAGACAATGCTTGTATACCTTGATGATATTCTGGTGTACTGACCCTCTTTCCAGTGCCACCTAGAAAGGCTTGACACAATGTTAAAGCATCTCAGGAACACTGGGCTTAAGGTTAAGTTGAGAAAATGTTATTTTCTTCAGAAAGAAGTCAGGGCATAGATCTCTGCAGATGGTATTGCAACAGATCCTTTAAAGGTGGCAGCTGTTAAGGAATGGCCTGTGCCGTCCACAGTGAAAGAACTGCAATCCTCCTTGGGCCTGTAAGTTACTACAGATGGTATGTCGAAGGGTTCTCAAAGATTGCTTCCCCCTTGCATGATGTGGTGAATCAGTGTTTTGGTGCTTGCAGTTCAGCCAAGGATAGACAAAACCTCAGTGCATTGTGGGAAACCAACTGTCAAAAGACCTTTGACCTGTTAAAGGAAAAGCTCATTACTGTAAATAATCTTGTTTGTTTTTGTTGAATAAGAGTGCTTTATGTTTCTCTGACTTTTCCTTTAGTGCCATCATCAGGTCAACATTATAATTTGTTCAACACCTTGGTTTATAACCAAATACCTGCAAAACTAATGACATTCCCATCATCCTCAGATGTAATTTGTGTTTAGCGCTAATTAGCACATGTTAGCATGCTAACAGGCTAAATTAAGATGTGTTAGCATTTGGTTCAAAGCACTAATGTGCCTAAGTACAGCCTCACAGAGCCACTAGCAAGGCTGTAACTCCTTGTGTTTAAGGTAACATTGCTTCCAATTACGCCTGTACCAACGTCTCCTTGAACTTTGCTCTCCATGCTAGAAAAATACACAATAAACAAAATGATATTTGGATTGAGGGAAGAATATGACACTGATTGGCATACACAGTACAAGTATGTACCCGTTCATTCTTAACCTGAGAGCGAGTATACAGAGTTTCCTAGATGCTGTTGTTGCATTTCACCTTTCTTACGCACAGGATTTATAAGATCTAAGATCTTTTTCATATGGAGTCCAAGCAAATTGGACCATCACATATAAATGCTATGTCTCTCTTTCTCTCTCTCTCTCTCTCTCTCGTCAATCTGGTGGTCTCTCCTCTCTTATCAAAGGTGGTAATGAGGCCTGGAGCACAGCCTTGGCGATTACAGGAGGACCTCAACACCAAGAGCCAGAGAAAAGATTACCTTAGAGAAATTCAGGATGAAAGGCTCTCGCTGCCCCCCCTCTCCCACCCACACCATTTTAACACACAACACCAACATCCCAGCCCCTTCAGCCAAAATAATTATGTGAAATTGCAGGTTGTGAAAAATATATTTGTGTTGTCGCTGATTGCAGACATGTCATGTCATTTCAGGCACACAACACTCTCATTTCGTAAAGGCAAATCAGCAGACAGACAAATAGACGGTGCTTTGGGAGTTGAATTTCAGCTGATGAGTCACTGCCACTGAGAATACAAACAGTCTCCTCCTGAGAGTCAAATCTTTTGTTCGGTTTCAAAGCAAACACAGACCTGCACTTGACAGGTGTGTAAGTGGTAAACTGTATGGCTATGGTTGTCTATGAAAATGTTACAGGGATTTTATTTTTACATATACAATAGTGAAATAATGTAGCTAGCATGGCAGTCAGACTAATATATAATTGTACTGATATAACAGATCGATAATGGCGTTTGTTAAGAATCCCAAAAAAAATTATGATGGTTGAAGATGTTGCTTGTCTTTT
>CAKALG010014900.1:0-16043 GCA_916700815.1 Helicolenus hilgendorfi | reverse complement strand
CACACACACACACACACACACACACACACACACACACACACACACACACACACACACACACACACACACACACACACACACACACACACACACACACACACACACACAAATAGCTCTGCTGAATTTATCTGCAGCACCCACACATTGTGAAGCTTTTGGTAGAAATCCATTTGCAAAATGGGAAAAAAAAGCGGCTGGGTTTGGAGCACCCACAATAAGAGTGCTCACAATGAGAGTGCCATCTCTTTGGGCTCAGATAAAGCAGGAGTGACGAGGATTCGGGCGTTTCCTACAAACAAGATAAGAATCAAATCATCTGACGTGTCTCCTCTCTGTTCTGCATATGCTTAAACATGGACCCTGTTTCTTATCAAAGGAGACCAGCAACAGTACTCTTGAGGTAAATATTCAGAACAAGCTCTCTAAGTTCAATCCTGTCCAGCATTTGAGCTATCCTACATACACAACTCATGACCTGTTTACACTGCATAAGCAGATGCATGTGCCACAGGGGTGGGAATCCCCAGAAGCCCAATGATATGATTTTATCACGATTCATTTGCATATCTTGGGGTCTAACCCTTTGAAAATGGCCATGCCAGTTTTTTCTCACCAAAATTTTGCATAACTTTGGAGCAATATGTAGCGTTCTTCCCAACAAGCTGACTTGACAATCGATTCCTTAATTTTTCTAGTTTCATATTATACCAGGATCTTCACTCCAGCTTTAAGACTAAGCCCGCTACAACCTTTGAAAGTTAAGAGTCAAGAGGTTAATAGTTTATATAATAAAAGACTGATACTTGACGTCCGTGTATCGATACAATATTGCAACACATACTATACTATACTATGCTGTATTAATTTCCCCCCACCTAGGGTATAACTGTGTGTTCATTTGTGCATGCACACATATTATCTAGGTGCTCCACCCTAGTAAGCCCTTTCTAATAGTACTAGACATGCCACGTGGTGTGGTATAATATGTGAGTAAACTCTCCACGTGGAGCTGCATGTTCTGTGCACGTTCTTAAAAGGCCATCCATTAAAGCAATATCAACCATCAAAAAGGTCAGCAGACAGTAAGTGAAATGGGAATGCAGTGTTCCAAAACCAATGACCTGCAAAGAAAATGCCAAGCACATTTAGCAAGACCTCATACACAGGCTGCTTCTCAATCACTGTTTGAATTGAGTTTATCAGAATACAAGGCCTATAGGATGGAAAGGCTGCTTGAAACCTAGATGGAAAACCTAGATTGAAACCTAATCTGTTTGTCTCAATGGCATTTTTATCTGCAAATTTGACACAGTTCTAGTTATGAATTAGGCCTTAAACATGTAGTAGGCATAATATTTTTGGCATCATTGGGCAAAAATTCCATAATAACCTTTCAGCATATTGTAATTCAAGTGCTCTGAGAGAAAACTAGACTTCTGAATCTCCTCATGGCTGTTTTCAGGCTTTAGAAAATCTAGACCGTGACGGGAGACTGGCCAATCACAGGTCATTTCAAAGAGAGAGCGTTCATATTGGCTGCTCATTCAACAGAGGCAGCTGTCAATCACTCACAAACTCCAATCAAACGGTCAAACTAGGCAGCGCTGATCACATATGAATTAATATTCTGTTACAGTAATAGCTATTTCTCGCCTCTGATTTTTTTTTAGAAACATCTTGTAGTCTACTGTTTAGCTGTAAAAGGAGAAAGTTTGCTCCAGCTGGTGGGCGTTGCTTGGTATTTCCTCAACTGATCTCAACATGGCTGCCGAGTCGCAAACTTTCTAATTTTACAGCAAAACAGTACACTACAAGATGTTTCTGAAAACATTTGAGGTGAGAAATATGCATTACAGTAACAGAATATTAATTCATATTTGATCAGCGCTGCCTAGTTTGACCGTTTGATTGGAGTTTGTGTGTGATTTACAGTTGCTCAGAGACGGTAAAGCTCCAGCTGGGCTCTGATTGATTGTTTTCCTCTAGACTGTGAAATCTTGCAGATGAAGCTTATGCGAAAGTTCACTCAGGGAGACCCTCTTTACACTCTCTCTCATTGACAACCTTTCTGTCTCTTTCTCTCTACTGGCTCCTACTCTATCAGCTGACTGTGGGTGATTCACTCTTAGATATCCAAACAGCTCTTCATGAGCCAATCATATCGTTGCAATCAAATTTTAAAACCGTTCTCATCTCTGCTGCTGTCAGTTGTCATTTCAGCCCGCCTCCACCCCATCACCTCCAGGCTTCATCATATTCTGTGCCTAGGCCTGCTTTACATTCATTCATTGGATCTTCAGCTACTCCTTTCACCACCAGAGTCTAGACTCCAGGGGGGGAATATATACTAATCTCATCACAGCATCACTACCCCCTTTTATATACTCCGTCACGATGGAGTCTAATCGCCAAAGACTTGGCAATATTCTTCTATCATGCACCATGTAATGAATTATTGTTCATTCGATATGGGGTCTCTCCTGATTGAAATGCCATTAGGAGCTGCAGAAGACACAGAGGCACATGATTTTTATTTCAGATTACCTGTGTCATGCACTACTATCAGGATATAGTGACCGTTTTATAAAAATAACGTTTATATTATCATATTTGCTCCAATCTGCCTAATTCAGCTTTAAAGTTCTTGGTTTTGGAGTCAGTTGTATTTATTGATTGACTACGCTAACCTTTCAGTGTCAAACTACAGCTATAGTCTTACCTGGTGAGAAAATCCAACTTTTTCTATGTGAAGAATATATTTAATCTAACTATATACTTAACGTCTAATCTGGAACAAAATTCTCCCTCGACTCAACTTGCTGACTGTAAGTAGAAATGAAATCTAAGTGAGGACTCAATATTAACACGGGGAATTGCTGCACTTAGGCCAGATATCTAATGTCCTAAGGGACTAATACGAGTTCTCATTTCCTTTCAGGAAAACAAAAATAATTACCAAACAAATACACGCCATAATCCTTCCGTATTCAAACCAACCACAGGCGTGGGTTTTATGAAGATTGCCTGGATGTTCGTTCCCCCACAGTCACTCATTTTCAGGAGTGACTGTGCATGACAATTAAACATTAGATTTATATTCCTTTTGAGGCTTTAACAGGTTTGTTTACCCTTGCCGAAGTGCCCGCTAGAGTTGAGCGGAGTAGACCTCGATTTTGATCATGTGTTAACAAAGTAAACAACTAATTTCCTGTCTCCGAATGAAATCCTTGTTCCTTAATGTTCTTTGACTGAAATTGTATTTTGTTTGGGGTGCAGTTTGGTCTGAGTCAAGTCAATACCACAAGATGAACTGAAATAACTGGAATCTAAATAGACATTTTATATTATTAGGATTGTATCCCCCCTGGCCCTTCCCTACAACACACACACACATAATGGCGCTGATAGATATACTTACGTTCTCCACTGTCAAGTATTCCTGATTCCTGGAGGGAGCGAATGCAGGAATCCACCAACTCCAAACCAGTGGTCAGCTCGTCCTCGATATCCTTTTGTCCATCCGCTGTGAAGGAGAAAAGAGGATGAGAGTGAGAAAAACAGGCAAAGAGTGTATGCTTGTGGTCTTCACATTATGCAGATTAACACTGACTGTCAAAGCCAAACAGTGGCCTTGGTCTGGCACCACTTTGACACTCTGATACGTATTTGAAAGTGTGATTATGTCTCTCTGTGTGTGAGTGTGTGTGCATCTGTGTGTGTTTGCAATCATCTTTTAATCCATCAGGTATGTGGGTGGGCGCTTCTGCCCATACATTACTGGGCCGCTGGTATAAATTTCAAATGTTCCTTGACACACAATTTTCCTAGTGTGTCAATCAGACACGAGGCGGGACAGGCCTTGTCGGTGTCGGGGCAATAAATCTAATCCTTAACTCAAGATGTGTCGCAAATATAAAACCCCAGATATTGTGTCGGTGCCACTATGTGTGACCAGATAAGATTTAAGTTAGAAAGCAGCATTGAAAAGGTTTGAGGAGTCAGGTCGTGCAACTAACAAGCATGAATCCATGGCCGAGCAGTATGAGCATGTGTGTGTGTTTGTACCAGAGTTATTATAGTAAACTAAAACCAAAATAAGCAATGACAAATACTTTTAGTGAACGGAAACTAAATAAAAACAATATCCTTCAAGAAAAACTAAACTGGAAATATATTTCCTGGTTAAAAAACTATGAAAATAAAATAAAATTGAAACTAAATTCATTTCATTTTTTTTTTGGCCCTAATATATCACTATTGAATAAAGGACAAGGCAGGAATTTCATTGAACCACAGAAATTGAATGGACTTGACCTTTCAGGAGATAGCGCTATGCCGCAATTGCTTCACTAAAGTAGTGCAAAGACTAAACATTAAACATTATGACCATTCCTACACAGTTCTCTAGCCATGTATCATGTATTTATATAGCTACATACTTCTGAGACATTATGGCTAGCCCTAACAAAAACAAACTAAAACTAAATATATAAAAACTAATTCTAAACCTTTTGGGAAAACTGAAACTAAATTAAAACTAGCAAACACGCTCTGAAAACTAACTAAAACTAAACTAAAATGAAATTAAAAAGGCAAAATTAAAATAAAATAACGAATTGAAAATTCCAAATTAGTATGACCTTGGTTTGTACAAACATTCATAGTGAGCTTTACCTTGAGTGTTCCAGCGAAACTGCTCATCTGCTGAACTGCAAAAGAAGGATGTTGTTAATAATACGAATAATAAGAAAGAAAAATAACATACAATAAAGTTTGAGAATACCAGCAGAGTTTTTGAAATCAAAGGCAGATTACAATAGCGCTTCCAAAGTGCTTTACAAAATATGAAGAAAAGTAAAATACATTTAAAAAACAACACAAAAATCTCACTTTCATTTGCACCTAACGACATGGGGACACATGCATTCACGTAAACAAGACTCCTTTTCCATTCTCTCGATGGCTGTCAATTGATCGGTGATTGATGGGGGGTTGAATGGAGAGAGAATGACAAAGAGGAAGTAGAAGGAAACAGACAGACAGAAAGAGAAAGTTAGACATGAGCATCGAGCCGCCGGCTGTGTGATCAATGCAGACACGGACAGACTAACTGATACATATAGACTCTTTCATCTGACTTCATCTACACCATTAGACTGTCCGTCTGGACTAGTTGGCTTGTGTCTGCGTCTGTCCCATTTAAACTGTTTGGTATTCCACATGCCAGACTTTCTAATTGCGCGTCTCTATGCGTGTGCATGTGTGCCTTGGGGCGTCATTGTGTCTAAAGTGCTTGTGTGCCTTCACGTGTGTACAAGTTTGTTGAGGTATATGAGAATGAGTGAATATATTTAAGTGTGTTTATCTGTCTATTTGTCTGGTTAACTAAGATTGTAACGGTCTTCCGGACATTTTCTAAACAGCTTTCATAGATTGATTTGACTGAATAAGTGTTGATTTTAAACACAGTAGCCTTTTTCTGTCAGTGTCTAGTAATACATGCAGTATTTAATACTCTGTCATGGAGTCAGGCAAGGTAAAGGAAATCATAGCTAAGTGGCAATATGGAAGAAGTGAAGTCTGTTAACTTTTTTGTTAAAATATTTTTTGTTCAATAAATTTCAGACAGCCTGTTAGACAGTTTGGCCGGCTGCTGCTGTCCTTGCACAACCTCAGGACCTGTGCAGGTGACAGGACAGCTGGTTCCGAAGCGTGACGACCACACCAGAGGTCAGAGTTGGTGTGGACTGAATGGATGGACGCTTCAGTGGCGCTTACGAGACGCTAACATCTCACTTCAGGTGTACGTTTTTGAGTTCACACTGCAGACGGCGGCACACCACAATCTGTAACCATCTGCGAACTGTGTTGAGGCCATTGCAGAGCCTACAGAGTGACAAGGCTCATTGTTTTTGAAAGAACTCAGAAGGCAAAAACATTTTTCATTTATATTTCACCAATACACAGTAACAGCAAATGTTAATATCGGAATTACAGTAAATGTGTGACCGAAGATGGGAATGTCTGTCCGGTGTGTTTTCTTTCTGTCTGCTGAATGTTGTTGAACTGATATTATGGTTGCACCGTCAAGACCCAAGAATCTCATGACCGTTATCACCAAAAGAAGATCCCAAAGCGATCCATATGTGGTTTTGGATGTTAACAAAAGAAAGAAAGAAAGAAAGAAAGAAAGAAAGAAAGAAAGAAAGAAAGAAAAAGAAAGAAAGAAAGAAAGAAAGACTGCAGCTTTCTACTTAGTAATCAAATACTTACAGGAATAAATATAAACTTTTAGCCTAAAGTTAAAGGGACAGTTTGGGTATTTTGAAGTGGGGTTGTATGAGGTACTTATCCATGGTCAGTGTATTACCTACAGTAGATGACGGTCGGCACACCCTCAGCTTGGAGAAACAGACAGGAGTACCGGCACGGGAGCAAAGATGGGGCCAGCAGCAAAATATGTTTTAGCCACCTAAAAGAAAGGCTCACCTAAAAAAAAATCAATATCAGTTTAAGTGTATGCTATATTTAGAATATTTTCAGACGGGCAACTGAACTGAAACATATCTGTGCTTTCTTCAAAGCCAGCAGGCTCCATTGACAAAAAACAGTATAGATGAGTTTCGCTTTCAGTTCAGTTTCCCGTCGGAAAATACTATGTATATGCACCATAGATTTGGATATTGTTTTTTTTAGGTGGGCCTTTCTTTTAGGTGGCTGGCCTCGTCCACAGCACTGTATTGTTTTGCTCCTGTGCCAATACTCCTGTCTGCTTCTCCAAACTGGAGGAGTGCCGACCGTCACCTACTTTAGATAATACACTGACTATGGATAAGTACCTCATACAACCCCACTTCAAAACACCCAAACTATCCCTTTAAGAGTTTTGTGTGTCTTGCATTTTTATCTTGCCCTCAGGATGCAGCTTGTCCTGCATTTCTTTTTAGTTGAAAGTAATTATTATGTAACTGCTAATCACTGTGATGCACTAGTGCAGCACTAAAGAGGGGACGTGCATGGATACAGGGAAAGTCTGATCAGTTACAATTCAGTTAATTACCAAAGTAAAAATTGAATCATCTAATTGTCTAATCGCAACAATGTGGGAGAAAAGGTTCAAAATCCACTTGAATTAAGCAACTGGCTACTTGTACTTTTACTTTTTTAGAATACGGTAACAGTTTTAATGATTTTTACATGCACTTCATCATTTATTTTTTCCTGCCCACCCACTTACTCTAAATCGTATCACTTCATTAGCACTCTGCATGTTTCCTTTTATTTCTGTGATTTTCTGAACCAGAATGATGCAATCAAAATGAAATGCTTTGTGGAAATAACTCATTGTAGAATAATAAATCAAACAGCTCAGTCGCCAAATTTCCAAAGTATGTTCCTGTTGGTGATGAAGGGCTACATTCAAATGGACAATGTTTAAACAATTACTCTCCACCTGGGACTGACTTTGACTGATGCAAGTAAGGGTCAATTGAAATCAAAAATGGGAAGACTTTAGAAGTCTGCAGCTTACTAGGCTAATGTAAAACTGTCATTGTTGGAGCAGCTGCAGCCTGAAGGATAGAAACGCAGGGTTGTGACCCAAAGGTCATCGGTTCAAATGCTTGTACCAGTAGAGAAAATTAAAATAAAGCAATTAATCCCCAGTTGCTTCTCTGTGGTGAATATTATAAAACTGTGGCTGCGCTGAGAAGCTTCCCTTTCTGAATTTGTTTGACTGTCTGAATATGAATTAGGATTACGCTCAGCAAATCTGTGCTCGACAGAAAAAGGTCAAAATAAATACTCACAAGGCTGAGCAGTGCTTTTCTGCTGTGGGATAGAAAGTTTTCTGCCATGGGCCAGTTTCTCTATTATAGATAGTGGTTGGTACTGTTTTTATGGCTCAATTCTGCCTTTTGATTCCAGTTTTTACTGGAACTATGCTTCTGATTTGTGTTATATGAGTAAGAAAAGGAACCAAAATGTGTCAAAAGCAAAAAAAAAACACTTTCATCTTCAGGCTTGCCATAAATATCATTTACTGTTTATGCTTGTTTTACATGCTGGCAAGAGCTGATTCTGGGACAGTATTATGATGACCGGGCTGCATTTTTATACTAAGCTGTCAGATGGACTCGCAAACAGCAACTCCGGGTCATTAATTCTGAATAGTATACACATCTGTTGACGCATACGTGTCCAGCCATGCAGACAGACGGGCAATAAAGTCCAAACTATACTTTCAGTGTTGCTAAGTTGTATCCAAAAGCATGTTCCTTAACTAATCACAACTACTTTGGTGAACTTGGAACTGTTTCTTGAACCCAAATCTAATTATCGGTGGAGCGATTACATTGCAGGCAAAATCTAAATCTGAGAGAAGAGAGTGCTGTAGAGCTTAGGTAACACTGGCTTTATACACACAAACATGCCGACAAAGACACCAGTAAAGCAGAATGATAACAAGGTGGTGGAAGAACTGTCCTTTCATGTGCCAGCAGGAAATACAACAGGATAACAAAAGTAAACATTGTGTCACTGTGTTAAAGTGTACTTGATTAGGGAGAGAAAGAAAGAGAGAGAGAGAGAGAGAGAGAGACAGAGAGAGAGAAAGAGAGAGAGAGAGAGAGAGAGAGAGAAAAGAAAACTTTGCATGAGAGAGCTGACAGACAGGAGAAAGAGATTTAATAAGCACAGCATTATTCCACAACATTGCACACTCTCGCCTGCAATGCCACAACACCGGCGAGGCAGTGCCTCTCTTTTAACAGTGAGCCGGTATTAAAGAGACATTTCAAATTCAGTACTCCACTCTCAACTGCCATCACAGCTTAAATCAACAGACAGCGTCCTCTACCGTTCCCCAGGAAATGCACATGCATATGCATACCAACAAGCTCTACTTATCAACAAACATATAGACTGGAAGAAAAATATGGTTTGACCCTATAATCCTAATTCAGTGCGTAGGTGTGTGTGAATGTTTATGTGTCATGGGAATGTGTAGACTCAAGTAAAAATAAGATGTGAAAACAAACAAACAAACTCTCTAGTAGCCTTGTGGTTACAGATACACTTTTATTTACCAATTAGAGATCAACTTAAATGCCATAAGATACAGCAGAGAGTAGTAATAATGTGTATGTCTAAATGTATAATGATACATACATATGCACTTAAAGGGAATGTATGTACGTTTTAACACGTATGAACGTTTTTTAATTGTTGCCAATGTGTGAACAGGTTGTAAGCTAACCTAAAAAATAAGACCATCCATGACTTTCTGGGTTTCCTCTATCAGCCTGCAGACTGCTTTTAATGTGAAGAATGCAGGCGATTTTTTCCGGGAAAATCCAACAGACATGATGTCATGTGCGCTGGCGAGTGCCTTTACTCTCTTCCGCTTGTTTAGAAATTGGAGTCCACCAGCCGATTAGACTGTTGTCAGGCTATTAAATAGGCATTATCAGTCACTATAAGCCCCATAGATGTGGGTCATTAGGGGCCTATTACACCCACTAGTAGGTTTGATCATCTATTCACATGGTTGATCACCAAAAGAACGTAGAAAAGAACATGACAGCGACCTCTAGCGACCATAGTAATTCTGACAGGAGCAGAAGCGGAAGTCAGGCGCTGTAGTTTAGACAGTGTTAAATTCCATAAGGGGTGGAGGTAAACAGGGTTTTCACCCAGGAGACTGGAGTTTGCATCCCGTGTGAAACCAACAATGTGTAGTTGTCTTTGTGTTCATAGTTATTTTAACCCAAAACACGATGATTTTCCCTAAACTTACCTAAGTGTTTATTTTTTGTTGCTAACGTTAATCAACATGATACCTGTCAATCTTGTTCAGTCTCGTGTGTGTCGCCTCACTGTTTTGACCGATGCTCGGTTGGCCAATTTCTGATTCTTGCATCTAGCACATTTAATACTGCTCCCCTATGTGTAATCTTGTACTAGAGGGATTTTACAAAAAAAGTATGGGAAGCTGAGTTCAGGTTTGAATTTTTAGGACATCAACAAAAAAACCAGGTACACATGTTGTTAATGCGGTTAAGGTAGAAGTATCCAGACAGGAATCCCAGCAGCAACATCCTTCATGAGTCATTAGTCGTCAGCTTGGAGAGCATCACTCTGAAAGAGTTTCACACTGCCACACATGGTTCTGCTCAAATCCTCCAGCTGCCTCCCTTCACAGATAATAGCACTTAAGACCACTTGCCCGTCCTGATAAGGCTGTCAGCGTGGATGTGTATGCACCTCCGTTTGCTCTCAGGTAACACAAGAATATACACACAAGCACACACTCTGCAAGTGAGGCATTCAGCTGCAAAGTCTGCTAGGAGCAAATCTGAATGGCCTTTCACTGACATATATATGGCCAAAAATCTAAATACACAGATACACACAGATTAAAAGAACTCCCATAGAAAATGTGTCAAAAATTGAAGTGAAAGCGATTTACATCTTTGTTAATTGCTATCCTGTTGAGTTGGAGGGAGGGAAAAATGTCAGGCTTAGCATGCAGTCCAGGGCTATTTTATTATTACTAGTGTCAAAGCAAGAGCCTAATAGACTCTAATGCACCATCTGACATTTACCAATGCTTCAGTAATAAGTTGCCCTAAATACATCCTGGCATTCTGAAAACTATATCTTTACAAGGCATAAATCCATATTTTATCATCTGTGCTTTTATTGTCTAACTAGGGATGTCAATTGATTTAAATTTCTAGCGATTACCGAGCAAGTATTTGCCTAATATCAGACAGAAATGTTAACTCAATCTGACACTGCCTCCACTCTAACTGATTTCCGTGGTGGTGGGGTTGATTCGAATTTCCTAACCAATCACTAGAAACCAACGTATCCGCCTGAAACTAACGGCATTTTAAGTCGACACTGATGCGCACCCACTGGTTTTGTCGGGGTTTTACGAGTGGAGCGAAGCAAAGTAAAAACAAACCACGGTGTCTGGCGATATTGAGAAGACTCTACTGAGTTCGAGTTGGCAGATTCGTCTAGCATTTTGACAAGAAAAAGCGGTTTCTCGGTTAAACAGTAATCGAACAATGAGCGCTGCAGGGGGACTAACAATTAGCCAATCAGCACCGCCGGGACTAACGCTGTTGTCAAGCTTTGAAATTCAAAGGGTCTGAGAAATTCAAAGGTCTGGATCCAGGCAAAGCAAGCATAAGATAGGTAGGAAAGAATTTGAATTAATTTGACAAATTGACTATGGGCCTGCAACAGCATGTCTAATTTAATCCAGAACACACACTAGTAACACCCTGCGGAGAGGGACAGAAAAGAATAAAGCTAAATTCACCTGAATGAGACGGACCTCTTTCAGTTTTCACAATGTTTCAACTCTGGATCCAACCCGGATCACAGAGAATAATGGTACCGAAAAACAACTTAAGAGACTGCACCAATTTCCTCTTCCTCCTTTATTTAAAGAAGAGGATGATGTAAAAACCCTACATATGGTTGTTTCAATGTTGAAGAAGGTGTTAATATGAGCGTCAAGAATAAGTAAGTCAGAGATGGATCCGAAACTGTACTATTGATGAGGATATTCATTCATCTTTGCCTGCGTAGAGGTCAGATGTCATGGTCCGCTACATCCCATCAGGGAGCTGAAAGGGTTTCAGTATCTTGTTTCAAGGAGAGCTGAACAAGCAGGATAGATGTCTATGGACATGGTAGCTTGAACCCACGTTCTCCAGCCGAGGAGTGATCCCCCATCCTCACTGCACCACCCTGTTTCCCAACCTTTGCAAAATGTCAGTTGTCAGGGCGACTGCTGTTGTTCAGGGCCGAAATCAACCTGAATGATAGAGAACCATTCAAGCCAAACAAGGGGAAGTTGGTCATTACAAAGCAGTCCAGTCTATTTAATAGACCTTTTTCATTAGGCTATAAACCCACTAATTAGCTCGGAATGAGGTTCAATGATTGCGTCTCCCCCTTTCTTTCTATATAGGGCTTTTCAGATAGAGAATAGATGGCATGAGGCTTGTTAGAACAGTTGAAGTGTTTCCTTCAATGCCAAATTTTTGATGAGTCATGAAGAAAAGCACCAATAAACTAGTGCACTTTTACCCAGTTGCATTTAGATGAATCATTAAAGTCTCTTGCACAAAGCAGGTATAAAATAGACTATAGACTACACCAGAGAGTCTCTATGACTGTATTGTAGATTCATTGTTCAATTCCACGTATGTTCAAAAGGTTGGTTTACAGAACAGAATAATTAAATCAACCATACTGTATATATATTCTGCTGATAAACTCATGTTTCACGACTGACAGCAAAAATAAAATGAGAGACATCTCAAGGACATTTAAAGTATTTGGATACAGACATTTGGAAACCTCACATGGTCAACTTCACTGATGGATAATTTCAAGGCTGACAAACAGTGGGCAGTGCAAGAGGCTGTACTGACATTATATCGATGTCCATAACAATACATTTTAGTGTTTATATAACATATAGATGCCAGTGGCAAGGAATTACGTAGGTAAAGTAGTAATAAATAAAATGCACTGAGAGGTATTGACTGGCTGTAATCAACCTCATATCTTCTGCAAACATTTAAGAAGAGATAAATAGTCTATGTCACTGCTGAATCTCGTTTCATTTTAGAACTAGATCGCCTAGTTTGACAGCTTGGTCCAATTTTTTTAGCTGGACGCGTCTTGCTGGGCGAACTCATCTGCATAAAGGACTGTTCCCCGCCTTTTCATTTTGAAAGAGCAATGTGAGGAAACTTCAACACTCGGCTGACCAATCGTGTATCTTCATCACTCAGTCGGTCAGTCACTCAGTGACAGACTTTTGCGTTTGTAGGGCTGGCCCTCTGCGGCCTAGCCAAAAATCTTGTTGAACATTCACACTTCCACTGACCTATTGACTGCATTGCTTACAAAGAGAGTATCTTCAAATCTAGACTGAAGGGCAGTCTGAAGACAAATAACTGACTTACAGTTTTGGTCAGTGCACAACTAGAGACTGGTGTACACTGATGAGCTGTGAAACTTTTAAGAGCTTCCATGTGACATAACTGATTCATTCCAGGGAGAATAATGCAAGGTAATGTTATGCAAAAATGTGCCAACTCACTTTTAGCCGTGGAGCTGCCTTGGGAACCACTCAATCTTTTTTTGTAGATCTGTCTGTTGTATGGACACTTATCTACCCACTGGTGGTTGTCATAACAACAGTTTTGTACTTCATCATCGTCAGCATGACAGTGTGACACCGTAACGGCAATCTGTCAATCAAGGCAGAGGAGTGGGCTTTTATGCCCTGCGCAGGATGTGGGGGTGGGGAGTGTGTGTGTGTGTGTGTGTGTGTGTGTGTGCGTGTGTGTGCATGTGAGAGATTTGAAATCGCCTTTGTGTTGCGAGTGGGCGAAATGACAATGAATGAAAAGAATGAAATCAACACAAAACTACATCACACGCAAGCAGACTAAGACAAAAATATGTCAAAACTTTGAGGCGGAAAAGCAAAATGTGTTTTTGTTTATGTGAATGCAAGTACGTCGACGTCGACTATATATACAGTATGTGTCTATGTATGTGCGTGTATGTACATACCAGTGTGTGAGCTCTCTGATACTCTATTCAGAAGGCAGTCTATTGTGCTCACAACAAGGCCGAGGACAAACTTTTGTGGATATGACAGCTGAGTGACAGTCCAACAGTCGTGCTGGAAGAGAATTGTCTAGTCAAAGTGTTCAGTGAAATGACTTCTAATGCTTGACTACTGACAGCTGCAACAAAAAACCCCATTCCTAAAAACAACAAAGAAAACAATGCACCACGTTATTGACAAGCCCAATGGAGATATTTCAACTCTCTGCAGCTTTCTCCTCTCCCTGCTCCTTTCTAGTCCTACACACTTATTTTGCAGATGTTTAGCCTACAATCTTTAACTGCAGACTAGTGTGTATGGAGGAAATACACCCACAGTAGACCTAATCTGTTATTATGCAGCTTTAAACCTGCAGTAGGCAGAATATTTTTGGCATCATTCGGCAAAAATCCCATTTTAACCTTTCAGCATATTGTAATTCAAGTGTTCTGAGAGAAAACTAGACTTCTGCACCTCCTCATGACATATAGTCTACCAACTGTTGCTTTAAGGCTTTTACAAACCAGCAGCATTTTTTGTGCAATTAATTTGCACATCAATATATTTATTTGAACTGAAAAAGCAAAGTCATTTTTTTTCAGAACATGTTCGCTTTCCTGAGCTTTCTCACCGCTAATACATCAACCAATTACGTTGTGCGGAACCGGTTGAGTTGCGCCTATATTCATTAAACAACAACACGGAGGCTCCGTGGTCCGAACCAAGACGGCAAATTTTCTTACTCCTTTCAACCATGACAAAAACAGCACAGAGAAGAACCACTCTCTCCGTTGTTACCTTTCACAATAAAAGCCCTAGACATATAATATTCGTAGTATCTTGCATTTCCGTGTCTTTCATTTGTCATGCCCCCAGTGTGTAAAGGCCTTTATTCTCATCTTACATGCTATTGCACATGCATGCCGCACACAATCACATAAAACACATTTATTTATGTCTGTAGGAAAAAAAAAAAATCAAAAGGCAGCATAAACAATAAAAATACAATCACACCGTATGCTAAAAGTCATCACCTGGAGGCTCATGTGCTGTATACACAATGCATGTACTTATCTAGCGTTTCTGAACATTTTAATAGAACAGAAAAGGAATATAAAGTTTAATGTTCAATGTTTATAGATCACGCCAGAATTTTTTTTCTTTTTAAACATTGCCAAGAAGATAATGGAAATCCTGATCTACCGAACAAAGAGTGGACGTCTACTGTACATCCTGCAGGAGGGACGCTCATTCAGTGAGTATCCTCCACAGAGGACTTCTTGGTTTCTTTCAAAAAGGAATAATTTTTAATGAATGGTCACACACCATTTAAACAATTTCCATAGACAGAAATATTGTTGGAAAGCCCCCTGTTAGATGGGGAACACACAAAGCATGCAATTACTCTGCGATATCTGACTGTGCAGGGCTGCGTATGCGTGTGTCTCAAGTGTGTGTGTGTGTCTGCATGCTTGAACACACATTCATACAGTTACTTGTGTGTGTGTGTGTGTGTACACATGCACAAAATGTGGGTTTCCACTATAAGCAGCACCTGCTGGTTGCACTATTTCAGCTCCGGAACATCTGCTGTGTGTGTCTAAATCACCAAGCTATTATAGTCATTATGATAGGTGGGATATCGCCGTTTTGCACCGGCACAGATAATGACAGAATACCTCCATGCATAATTCACCAGGGACGGGAGGCCTGACACTGGGTGTGCCCCGGATTATTGTACTCCACGCAGACAGGGACTGTCTAATATTTATACTCATCTAAAATGGCTCACTGCAGCAAGACTGTTATGACATGGCATTGAACTAGAGATTAAAAGCTCTACTGCGCACATTATGAAATGTTAGAATAAAAGTTTGACTTTTGGCAGGTTATTGAACAATATAATAAAAGTTTGAATGTTGACTCATTGAGCTACAGATGCAGAACGTTAACTCTGACATATTAGTCCTAAGATTTGGTTGATCCTCATTATTAAACTAAAATAGTTTAACCTTTGCTTTGCATTTGATACATTGGGTACACTATATGTACTCTAAGAGCTGTTTTGTTGGTTTGTGCATAGTACTTTTTTTAATATGCAGGGTTTAGAGACCTTACAGTTTGCTCTGTAGATCATTTCAGAGACCCAGGAGCCCTATAAGGGGAAATATGTATTACGGGCATGTGTACAGCAGGCAGTTTAGTAGGGAGTTAATAAAGAACACACTGCACAGTGGCAAGGAAAGCAACCAATTATGAGTTGCTACATTGAGCAGCCACATACCAGGGATCGATGGGCTTGCCTTGCATACCTTGTTAACCAGATTTTGAATCTTGTTTTTGTACTACATGGGTATGCATTTTTTTCAACAGTTACAAAGTGGTGTAAAACAAA
>CAKALG010014899.1:0-18133 GCA_916700815.1 Helicolenus hilgendorfi | reverse complement strand
ATAACACAGCTGTTGAGGAGGCTTAGTTTCCGTGGCAATGGCCGCTGGACTGGAGTGGAATGTTTGCATGAAGCGAGCTGACATTCGAGGGTGCCCGTCTCGACCAATGGCGGAATGGAGGGCATTACAGAGACAGTCGGCTGCCAGTTCTCATCTGGTTCCCTCTCCCCCTTCCTCTACTTTTTTTTTTTTTTTTTTTCTCACAGCACAGGCCACTGAGTTTCTTTCTCTTCATTCCAGCTTGTTTCATAACGGCACAAGAGGCACTCTGGAGGGCTGGAGGAGAGAACACTTGGCTTTGTAATGTGATCTAAAGATGCAGTTTTAATAGCTTGGCTTCAGATGTTTTTGTTGGATCCACTGGGCTGGGCTGTTGGAGGCCAGCTCAAGGTCTTGTTGAAGTTTATGTCAAGTAGGAAGTAACCTAGATTTGGGCCACCACGGAGAGCAGAATGAATCACTGAATATGTTTACATGCTGAGAAATAATCCTGTTAATCTCACCGATTCAGACTCATTCCAGGTGACAGGATCACATATTAACACTCAAATGATTTGACCTAGTGTAAACATGTTTGGTTTTGGTTGGTATATTGTAAAACAGTGTAGTTGAAAATACAGCCTTCTTAAATCCCATCACATCAGTTAGAACTGCTGCCATGAAGCTTCTCAATGATTCAAATGAATAAAATGTCCATCCTCATCTTCTTTACACTGTACCACTCTGGAGTGATATTAGCATGTGAAACACCAGCATGGTACTTGGAAATGAACAGTACCTTTTTCAGGCTATAGTGGGGGATGTCTTCATGTCAGTGCTCGTCACGTTGCTGGTCTCATAGTTAAAAGGCCGTGGCTGTCTGTCATCAGGGCTTAATTTTATCCCGTCACTGGGATAATAACAGCCAGCAGAGTTGTGCAGGGAGGAGGTATAATAAGCACTAAAATACAGACGTACATGAATGTCTTGTACCTCATTTCCACTGCATGGTACCGACATGTCTTGACTCAACTCGTTTTTTAACCGTTCTTTTTTTTGGTTTTCCATTGGCAAAAGCTGTGGCAAGTACCTGGTACTTATTTTTGGTACCACTTGGTAGAGGTTGTGGTCGAGCTCAGCCGATTCTAGAGGGTGTATTTAAAATACTGTAGACCACTGATTGGTTAGAGAGAACTGTCACTTGACACTAGCATGGTTGCAGATGGAGCAACGTGCGCTGTGTCTCGTTGAAAGTAATGTCACGGCACTTTCCTGCGTCGTTGCTATGACAGTCAGCTAAGAGTCCCGCCTACATTGACTGGGTACTATTTGTAGTGGAAAATAAAAAATTGAGAAAAGCACCTGGTACCAAAAGTGAGTCCAGTTGAGCCGAACCATGCAGTAGAAATGAAGACACAAATTTCTTCTGCAAGCACTGTGTAATTCTTTGGATACAATGATTCTGCACAAACTGTACTTGATTTGGGATGTTTATTGACAGACTTGTATACTCAAAGTCTTTTAACAATTAGCGTCTACTTCTCATTGCTTGATACTGATCTGTGGTAATTCTTTCCAGACGATGGAGCGATGGCCACCATTGACGTGGGCCTGGCATACAGAGACGACACAGTCAGCGAGTGGACAGAGATGGCTCACTCTTTTGAACATCGGAAGCTCACCTGCAACTTCACTACCGACAAGGTGTGGAAATTACACTTTGTGCCTCACCATGATGCGTCTTTAGAATACCAAAAACTACTTATTCCAGACATACTGTGTATTGAAACAACAATATTACCTAGTTGATTATCAGCTTCCACAGATTCTATTGTAGATGATAAATCAAATAATTAATACTGTTTTAAATCTAAGTAACTTGTTTGTTTTATCATCAGTTTTGAACTCAAAAGCTCTTTTTGTTGTAATTTCAGGACATTACAAAGTTCTTATGAGCCTCAAATACTAATTACAGATTTCTCACTTTCGATACTGCTACTTATGATAATTTGCTGATGCCATCTCCATGTGGAGGCAATACCTCAATCATAGATATCTCTGAATTTGGAATTCAGCCCATTTTAAGGTCACTTTGGCAAATGTTTTATTACCGCTGGACATTTAAACCTGCTGCTCTAGGTGATAGTGGTCTATGTCCCAACTCTCTGACCCCATGTTGCACAGCCTGAATGACGACAGTTTTACAGTAAAGTTATCTGTTATCTTTAGATTTATGTCTTTTGAACCAGATATGGTTTGTTGCTGTGTGTTTTCCAGACCCCTGAGAACGAGGGACGTTACTATGAGTGTGACCTGCTGCCTTTCATGGAGGTCGGCAGCGTGGCCCATAAGTACTATCTTCTCAACATCCGCCTGCCTGTCAACGAGCGAAAGAAGGTCAATGTGGGGATCGGAGAAATCAAAGACATTCGTCTCGTTGTAAGTTGCCGTTTAATTGGGACCTGTATGTGAAGCTTTTTGGTACACTGCTTTTGTTGACCCACATAGTCTCGAGGGTAGGGATGTCGCGATACCAGTAATTAAGTAGTCGATACCAATACCAGTGCAATTCCATGATTCTTGATACTAATTTGATATCACGGTAAAGTACAAAAGTAAAACAATAAATCCCATGTACTTCAACATACACTCCTTTATCACCGTTTGCATACTTTGTTAGAATGTTAAACAGGTCATAATTCCCTCTCTATTATCTATTTTATAGATTATTTATTTGCTGTGACAACATCTCCTTTAAACAACTGTATTTATTCAAGTTTCTCACCAAAAACTGCATTTTACAAAATTACATTTGAGAACATCATGATAACGTTAGACTTTGGCTTCGGTCAACACTCATTTTTTTACTGAATAGTGCCTGAATGTATCATAATGTAATGTAAGGTGGCACCTCCCGTGTTGAAATAAGGAGGATGAGAGCTAGTTAACGTTAGCTCTTAGCAGCTGGTGAGCAGCACAGTCCTCTGGAGCTAACAGCTTACGTTAACTAGCACTTGTCCTGCCGATTTCAACACAGATTTGTTGTTTGCAATGTAGCATTATCGGGGGGGAAAAAAATACGATGCGTCCACTGGACGCATTGATGGTGAGTTTACTGCCTCCCAAACACATTTTATATCGTCCTCGGGACACCGTTAGGCTCGAGCCCTGACGGTACCTGCGGTACTGTAGAAAAACAAGTACCATCATGTTTTCAGAATTTTGGCATCGACTTGGTACCGAAGTAACGGGTCCTTTTTCAACTGTGACAGAAACAAAGTTGGCCATTGAGTGATATGGTGTTAGCCTTTAGTTTGCCAATACAATAACATACACAACACAAATAGTTGACACTGATTTTTTTTTTTTCTCCTCCAAGAGCATACACCAGAACGGAGGTTTCACCCAAGTGTGGTTCGCCATGAAGACATTCCTCACGCCCAGCATCCTCATCATCATGATCTGGTACTGGAGACGGATCACCCTCATGAGCAGACCTCCTGTGCTGCTGGAGAAGTAAGGCAGCTCCTTCAGTAGCACCATAATTATTATTGTTAGAGAATTATACCCTTTTGGCATCATAATTTCATCCATAATAATGCCTGCAATGAAGAACTCAGTTTTACATTTATGGTGAATGAGGCTAGTTTGAATAAACGCAGCCAGGACCTACAGTAATGATTCATTATACACTGTGGAGGCTCTGCTTCAGTGGGTTAACTGGGTGAAGGCATATTAACTATGGATGAAACGTACAAGTAGGGCAGGAATGTTATCTAGGACCGTCAGCAGATCGTAAATGCATGTTAAACCGTTGATAAGGTGGCGTAATCAAACAAATGTGTGAAATGGTGGGGGGAATTAGTTTTTGATTTCAAAACAAATAAGGACCTTCCCCTTGCCAGATTTCCTCTGAAAATATCTAAATATATCGGGTGGAGGGAGATTCAAAACCTCAGATATTTGTGTTCATTCCTTAACCAAACCCCATGAAGGTTAGAGCAGCAAATACCCGTAGTTCTGCCTGAAGCAGATAGTTCAAATGCCATGCGGTGGAAAGTTGGAGCTATGCTCACAGCCCAGTGTTTGTCTAGCCCCCTGCCGAGCTGGGAAGACAGATCAGTAAGAGGCAGCGCTCTGCGCCACAGGAAGTGCCTGGCGAAGCGTGAAACACGTTACAAAATCTGCAAGCTAGCACTCAAGCGACACATTCTGCATACACACATTCAGGACATACACACCAGACACACACAGTCTCTCTCCTTCCCTCTGTTTTTGCCGGCTCAAGGCTCTTATTCCCAAATGACCAGCAGGCTCTCAAGTGCGACTCGTACCCTATTTGTGGACACCGGATGATTTTTTCATGCTGTAAAAGCTGTACCAGAGTCTCCTGTCATGCTAGTCCACAGAGGTGTACACCTCCGACTTTTCTCTAAACTTAGAGGACAGACGTGAGTGGGAACTCTCAATGTGGAAAATGGTCTAGGATGGTAGAATTTACAGGGAAACTCTTGTTACTAATTAAACATTCATCATCTTCATTTTCTGACATTGGAAACTAGTCTTGACTTAAAATTGTTAACTGAAAAATGTTGTGTGCTGCTCAGCAAAAGCAGAGATACAACAGAAAATGTGACGAGTCACAGCAGGAAAAGCACAGGTGGGATTAACAATGTTAACGATGGCTCTGTTCAATTAAATGTGTCAGTGAGTTAGCATAGCTCTATAGGAGGGCCCAGGAACTGGCTCACCCGAATGGAACGCAGACATAATTAATGTTATTAGTTACACCTGTGCTCCTCCTGCTACCACAAGTCAAAATCTCCTGTAAAAAATGTCTATTTAAGACCTCTACCAAGGAACAACACCCATTACATGTTCTTCCTATTGTCTAAGACAGTCCAAAAATATTAGTAAGCATGAACAACTCTCTCCCGAATCCAAAAACTAGAGTGCAGCTCCATAGACGATGAATTGGGAGAGATGTTCTAGATGACACTGAGAGCATCCAGGGGGATGTTCTGAGTATACGGGAACATTTTCTATTTTACAACTGACAACACTACAATAGAATAAAGTTAATTTGGGTATAAAGAAAGAAAATAAACATTGTGTGGGTCCATGAAATCAGTCTCAAATTCATTGTCTATGGAGCAGCTCCAGACTTTATACCCTATGACATCACAAGTGAGTTTGAGTTTCTGGCTTTGAGAAAGAGTAGCTCATGTTCACAAATATTGATTGAACTTTCCTAGACCATGGAAATAACATATTGGAATTCTTAATTTAGGTGGTGTTCGCTTTAACTTTAAAGATTTTCATACTTTTACCTTGTCTTATATCAAGACTGTATATAAGTGGACCTAGTGACCGTGACGTCACCCACTACGGTTTTGAAGCCTCGAGTTCGGTATTTTGGCCGTGGGCATCTTGGTTTTTGGCCACATCTGTATTGAAGAAGACTTGAAACTAGTGATTGAGACCATAAACTCATGTTTACGATGTTTACTGAGGTAATAAATCAAGTGAGAAGTAGGGGCATTTTTCTCATAGACTTCTATACAATCAGACTTCTTTTTGCAACCAGAGGAGTCGCCCCCTGCTGGCTATGAGATAGAATGCAAGTTTAAGGTACTTCCGCATTAGCTTCACTTCTCAGAACCGGAGGTTGCCGCCTGGTCTTATTCCACACACACACACACACACACACACACACACACACACACACACACACACACACACACACACACACACACACAGTCACACACACACAGTCACACAGATAGATACCAGCTCTCCTGTCTGTGTTGGTGGTGCTCAGGACACATTCCCTGCATACCAGTCAAATGTGGTTTCACTCTGTTCGCTCTGTAGAACATCGCTGACGGGCTGTCTGGAATGGGATTGCTTAGAACCTGTGTTACATTACTTCTATTACCCACAGCGATTGCAAAAAAACACACACACACACACACACACGGTAGTTCTGTGTTTTGCCCTCTTAAACTCTCTGTTTGCGATCATCCTTTCATGTACTGGTGGCGTGCAGGGACTTGCTGCAGACGCCCGCAAGACAAGCTCTATTCTGTCTTTCTGTAGGCCGATTGTTCTGAATTCATTCCCCCTTATTTCTCTCTAAATGTCTGGATTTCAAAGGCTGAGGGAGGTTGGCTGCAATAATGAGGCTATTTGGAAAGGTAGTAAATTTTGTAGAATTGGATAGGTCAGTGGGGACACACTGTGCTTAAAACTGAATGGATAATCGAATCAATAATGTCCCAAGATCTAATGAGCCTGCTTCAGAGGACGCAGATGTAGCCTTGCTCTAAAACATTGATTTGCGTCAGTGTAAAAGATGTTGTCCAGAGGCAGGATGTAAAGCCTGTCAATTAAAGTGAGCCTAAATTTCATCTGCTAACACTGTTCAAACACTACATTTGTTTTTATAGCAATGACGTTTTCTCTGTGGTTGTAGCTTGTTTAGGCTGATCCATTTATCTTTCTTGAACACCCCAGCATGGCTGTTAATGCAACAGAAATACTACTACTATTGATATTCATTTAAAATATAATAATGTATGATCCTACCACCCCCATCTGTTGGGAATGACGGTTAAAAATGATAGTTTTAACACTGTTTTTGCTACCTCAGGTCAATCCTTGCTCTGGGTATCTCTATGACATTCATCAACATCCCAGTGGAGTGGTTCTCCGTCGGCTTCAACTGGACCTGGATGCTGCTTTTCGGGGACATCAGGCAGGGCATCTTCTACTCCATGCTGCTCTCTTTCTGGATCATCTTCTGCGGGGAGCACCTCATGGTACTGTACACGGCACCATTTAACTTAATGCATGACGTTTTTCTTACTGACCCACAGACTTGCCTGCTAACTGACCTCACTTACAGCCAGTAAGTGCTAAAGTTATTGAAGTCCCGTCACAGCCATTCTGGGACTAGTTAAACAAAAAAACTAACTGTGCTTCAGATACAAACGAGACTGAGTGCTTTCTTGGAGGAATGCTTCAACGCCTGTGCATCTTTTCCTCGTTCTTTATCCAAGTTACTATGGAAAAGTGTAAAGCACTACCAGCTGGACCAAGCAGGCAATTGAGGGCTTCTAGATATTCTTTTTTTTCATCTTGAAGCCCATACAATATGCCAAGATGGTGTGTCCTACCCAGCAATCACCAATTTACGACCTTCTAAAATAACACTATAAAACATAAAAGATAGTGTAAGGGTGTATGTATCTGCAGATAGACCTTTTTTAATTTCACAATATTCCTCAATCTGCAAGCTGAGAATCTTCAATCAATCAAATGACATCCAGTGCCTTTAAAAAGTACTTAACCCCCCTCTAGTCCCCCCTGGACTTTTTAATGTTTTATAAAATTGATTTTCTTTCCGCAAAGAGATTCTTTAAGATAAGTAGAGGAGAGAACCATTAACAGAAAACGTATCACCAAATGTGTGTCTATATACAGTATAGTCTCATAGTAATGTCTAAGATATGACTCTTTCTACACTCATTGTATAAGTATTATATTACATGCTATACTGTACTATACTAATTGCCTATTTTCTGGTTTAAATAATGAAAATTAAGAGTTAATGTTAAAACCTATGTAAAAAATAAAAGCTGATAAGTTAGGTGTTTTATGGAAAAAAGGTCTTAATGTCGTTTTTGTCCAGGATGCACCGTTCTTTGCAGCATGGGTTGTGGGCAGAGGACAAGAGGAGATGTGGGACGTTAACTCTTCGATGATCTCTTCGATGAGCTCCATGTCTGCCTCAGACAGGGTGACGGTCTCTTTAGCGCTCCTCAGCTCTCTGACAGCAGTGTCTTCTGCACAACAGGCTGTCTCTCTCTTGTGGGCTTGTGGGCTACATGCTTACATAAAAAAGGGTTCATTTGCTTCTTGGCGTTAAAGTTTTATTTCTCCATAATTAAAAAAAAATAACTGCACGAATGCAAACATTTTTACACTATGTATTTAAGAAATGAATTAACCCTTTAACCTACTTCTGCAATAATTTATGACTGGGTGAATGGACATTAGTAGCATTGTTTCAAATCAAACTACCCTCCTAGCCCTCTATTCACTGTCTAGACTAGAGTATTCATCCCCTCTTGAACTTTGCCATGCTTTTGGTTGTTTTTGACACTCCTCAATAGATAGATAAATGGATTGATCTAACGTACTTCTCTTCATGACAGACGGAATTTTCACAGCAGGAAAAGATGATCAGGTGTAGCCACATTAAAGATTGCTCTGTTCCATTCAGCTGTCCCACAAAGCTATGACAGTGAACGTGCCTGCACAATAGACCCATTTAATAACACTAATTAGGTCTGCATTTCATTTAGGTAAGTGAGTTCCAGGGCATTGTGCACTCTGGAGCCATCGTTAATGTTATTAATCACACATGTGCTTTGACAGGTCAAAATGTCTGCTGTGACAAATGTTTAAGTACAAAAAACCCCCAAAATGAATTAATTGCAAGTATTCAAGTCAATATTTAATAGTCACCTTTTTTATACAATCTCATCATCACATTTGGACACTGTAATTTCTCATTTCGGGGGAAATGGAATATAATGGAATATAGTATTCATTATTATGTTTTCATTAGTGTATAATCACCTGAATCTAAGAGTCGTTGTGTTTTCGTTAGCGTAGAATGAGCCCTTCATATCTACATTGGGAGGTTACAGAGTCCGCCATGATGCTCCGCCATGTTTCTACAGTAGCACAGAACGGACAAGAGAGAGCCTTTCATGTTCTTACGTGACCTGAAGGCCACCGTAGTTCTCTGACATGCTCGCGAAACGGCGGTAACGTGAGCCGCAGAGTGTTAAAAACCGTGGTACCGCCAGCCGCCGTCTGACTTCTGTTGCTTCTAAAGTAGTGTTATTCTGGTAAGGATGGCCTCTGAGCGAGGCGAACGGTGCTACCATGGTTTTGCTGCTATCACAAGTTAGCCATCATTTTTTTTATACTTAACAATGTAGAGACCTTTTGTATATTATATCAGTATATCTAATGTTTTTCCCAACTATTGTGCGGTTTTAATGGATGCATCTGTGCCATCAACGCTTAGCATGCTTATTTTGGCTACAGGACAATGTTATCTACAGTATGACCTTGATCAAGAAGGATCTTGGTGATAATGGACTCCATATGTGATCTATGAAATGTAATCCAGTATATCCCATCTTTACGTCTGTTTTTTCCTGTTCTCTCAGGACCAGACGGAGAGGAACCGCTTCTCAGTCTACTGGAAGCAGGTCGGACCCATCGTGTTTGGCTCCTTCTGCCTTTTTATCTTTGACATGTGTGAGAGGTGAGTTTTTTTTCTTCTTCACTATTTCGAACAAGAGACTTGTTTTACAAAAGAGTTAAATATCAGCATGCGACATATTATTATAATGAGTGTCGTGAAATTCTGTCGCATGTTTTTTTCATATTTTAATGCTTCATCCCCACATGCTGTGTATATTCTATGCTTTTTGTAATGAAATGTTTGCGACACATAAACGTGATGTATTTTTGTTTTGTGCCACCAGAGGGGTCCAGCTGACAAACCCCTTCTACAGCATCTGGGCGTCTGATGTAGGAACTGAGCTTGCTGTATCCTTTTTTTTAAACTGCGTTTGACAACAGTATCAGAAAAAGAGCACTCTCCTGCAAACAGCTTGTCTGACAGGTATGATGCTAATAAAAACCCTCCAGTGTAAATGGCCAAATCATGTTTTTCAGTTTAGTCTCAGTTCAGTCTCTTATTGTTGGGAGTGTCTTTACCAACACCGTGCTAAGTTATCATGACTAAATGCCCTGCTTCTACTTCTTCTAGTACATGTATGAGACATTCTCCTAGTTGGCTTTAGCACAAACTGATCTCTACACTAATAAGATGAGAAATAATTCAGTAATGCCATATGTGAAAGCATTGCCTGGGGTCTCGGGATGATGCGTTCATGATGTTCATCAGCACACCTCTTCATAAATAGCTGCCAAACCCCCCGTCTTTTCTCCCCCGTCTTTTCCTGCTTTTCCTTTCGAGTTCCGTCTAAAGGAAAAAGCTGCTCAGTGTTCCTGACTCTCAGCAGTTTGATGAAGTCAGTCATCAGTCTGCAATATATATGTAATAATAACACATTCTGGAGCATACACTACAAGCTTTCTTTCCTACCAACGTCTATAATACGACTCAACAAGAATCGTTGCTTTTATAGTTCAAAGAAAGGAGGCACTGTTGAATTTAGTTTTCTGTATTATGGCTCTTATGATTCTCTCCTGATTTTACAATACCTATGTATGTATATAATTGTATCTCTCAGGGAATGTGCAATATTTTCCATATCTTTTTCTACTGTGTCTTTGGCGTACCACCACTGTACTGTCTTGTTGACTCTGTATTGTTTTCAGCTGATTGCAGCTCTGTGCAGCACTATTGCCCAAGCAAAATGTCCCCTTGGGGACACTAAAGTATATCTTATCTTATAAGGCTAAACCTGCATACCCGTGCACAAAGTCTACTTGCTTTTACAGTGATGAGACTGTATGTGCGGACAGTATGCGGCGCACCAACACTCTTTTTAAAGGAGTGTGTTATTTCCTTGACTGGTGTTGCCTCAGATGGCTTTCATAATTGTGGCAGGGATCTGTGCTTGCCTCTACTTCCTCTTCCTCTGCTTCATGGTGTTTCAAGTCTTCCGCAACATCAGCGGTAAGAGGACGTCTCTGCCCGCCATGTCCAAGGCCAGACGGCTGCACTATGAGGTGTGTGTGCTTTCATCTTTCATCTGGCTCTCGTGTTTGCATTTCAAATAGTTTATCATCACCATAAAAGAAAAATCTGTTTTGTCATGACAGTGCAAAAGAATTCTCTGCTACACGGAGTATGATTTTTTACAACTGTTTTGTTACTAACACATCCCCTTTATTGTCCATTAGGGTCTGATTTTCAGGTTCAAATTCCTCATGCTGGTCACTCTGACCTGTGCTGCCATGACTGTCATCTTCTTCATCATCAGTCAGGTGAGTGCCATAATGTTGTGAAATCAGACATAACGCTGTCTACAGGACTATTTAGGTGATGGTTGGCGACTACTAAAGCTATTTTGCTTCTGTCTCAAAACATACAACACTCTGACACAAAAACAGTAACATAAAAAGTATGCATTTGTCTTTTGTCTGTGTCCAGGTGAATGAAGGCCACTGGCACTGGGGAGAGCACACAGTGCAGGTGAACAGCGCATTCTTCACCGGCATCTACGGCATGTGGAACCTGTACGTCTTCGCCATCATGTTCCTCTACGCACCGTCTCACAAACGTTACGGAGACGAGCAGTCAAGTGGTCAGTGCATCACTGGTAAAAACATATTTCTACTAACTTTCCAAAGAAATAAGTTAGATGGAGTGTCAGTTGTAAATGATCTACAGTATGCTGCTTTATAAAGCAGTATAGATCAATCACTCAATCACTCACGAACTCTGATCAAACTAGCAATCGCTGATCAAATATGAATCAGTATTCTGTTACTGTAATGCCTATTTCTCACCTCAAATGTATTCAGAAACATCTTGTAGTGTACTGTTTAGCTGTAAAATGAGAAAATGTGTCAACCGGCAGCCAGCTGGAGCAAACTTTCTCATTTTACAGCTAAACAGTACACTACAAGATGTTTCTTAAATTACCTGTGATAGGCCAAAGTCTCCTGTCACGGGATAGATTTTTTAAAACCTGAAAACAGAGCCATGAGGAGATGCAGAAGTCTAGTTTTCTCTCAGAACATTTGAAATACAATGTGCTGAAAGGTTATTATGGATTTTTTGCCTAATAATGCCCAAAATGTTTTGCCTACTGCAGGTTTTTAACCCTGTTGTTTATTTTTCACTTCAAGTTTTGGGGTGACATCTTGAAAACTTAAAAATGCTGCAGGATCAATAGTGCTGTAATTGTCACAAATATTGTGATTTATTATTACAGTTAGTTTACTTACTTTCTTCTTCAGTTAAATAAACCAAAAACCATGTTATCTTTTCATTGTAGTCAAGTTGATGGTTAAATTTCTTTAGTGTCCCAGTAGCTCACTTCATTCTGATGCAGAAGAAGTGTCTGCCCTCTGCTGTAAAGCTGCCTATTCATCCAAAGTTTGTTTTTGGAGGAAGGAGGGGGGAGTTGGTGATTCAGAAGGACCCAGATTCCCAGGGGAAAGAAGGGTCCTTTTTGGCCCGAGAGGGTGATTCTAATGGACACCAGGCTTCCTTCCAGACAGAGAGGAAGGGGAACAGCGAAGAGAGGGGTGGGGGTGGGTTGGAGAGCAGGGAAGTAATCAAAACCATCCATCCATCTCCTGACGTCAGTGACGCGGGGAGAGAAGAGGAGGGTTTGAAGTTCTGGAAGCTTTCCCTGAAGTGCGTCAACCGACCTCACGGGAGGGGCGCCTCTCTCCAAGTTTCTGTGTTGACTTAATTTATCAGCTCTTGAGCTTTACTTCTGTTTCGAACAAGCTGAAAGTATTTATGTTGATGAAATTCAGCCTGCAGTAATACAATGGAAAGTGCACAACGAGAACCCCTTCTGTATTCACGTTGCGCTATTGGTGATTTTTGGTGCTGACGATGTGTCATGTTTATGTGTGCAGGAGACACCGGAGCAAACAGTGGAGAGGACATCCAGCTGACTACTACCATCACACATGTCGATGGCCCCACTGAGATCTACAAGATGACTGGCAAAGAGGCCCAGGAGTAGATGTCACACTGTTGTCAAGACTCCCCTCTTCTACCTACTGCTCCAACGATCCCCTCCCTCGTACATGTAATCAAACCGGCTTTTCTCTTTACATCCTCCCGGCTCTAAAAAACGGCATTAACAATCCAGCTTGCATGTAACCTACCAGTCCCACAGTCGCTGTCCTCTTCCAGCACTAAACCCCTCAGCTGTGACGTGTTACGTGACACCCTGTTCCCACTTCTATCTCTAAAGGCTGAATATTATCAACACTCCCAATCAGTCCTTTTCGTTTCACAGTGGAATTTTCTTTCTTTACATTTCATACTTTATGTAAACTGTCTGTGTTGTGTTTGTAAATGTTGCACAATGCTTTTGACACCAAAAAAAGAGATTAAGTAAAGAGAACCATTTCTTGGTGGTCAGAAGTTGCAGCCGTCACCCTCCTGTTTTTAAAGTACAGTGTGGTTAATTTGAAAGAGATTGACACATTTTAGCTGATTTTCTGCTTAATTACTTCTATTCTCAGTCACAAATACATATTCTTCTATAGATCATGTTTTGTACTGCTGTCAGTCGTTCAAGTGGTGGAGATCTTTTTTTTTTATATGATTGGGGGAAATGTACAGACCACATAGCCACTTTGGGAAATGCATACTGTACGTTCATTATGTTACAATGTAGATATCTATTTTTTATAAAGTGCTTATTTTCAACTTCACAAAATATATGCATCAAGCTCTATCAATGTTTTTGAAGTTGACTGTAGCCTATTATACATGGTTTTTAGTTTTGTTTTTGCTTTTTATGCTAATTTAAATAAAAAAAACCTTTTACACCCTGGTGTATTGTCATAGTGTTTGCTCTGAATGATTGAGTTTTATATTAAAGTCCTTATTTCCAGTTATTTAAAGAGAAATCAAGGAAAAGAGATCAGTCACTTTAATATCTCTTCAAAGAATTCAGTGTGTCTTGTACTCCGTTAAGTTTATAGTGACTCTAACTTACAGTCATTCATACTAAACTGAATATACTAATCATAAAATGGGGATTTTTTGAATACAATGACATTTGTTTGGTGCAACAGTAGGGAGAGTGCGCCTCTGCATGGCTCATAACAGAACAACAACAAACCTGCCCTCAATTCTCTCATCAATAAAGCTAGCCAAAGAGAGCCAGGGGCAGACAGGAAGTTGTCGTCTTTTTTAGATTTTACATTCTGAAAGGGGGATATTTTGGAGATAAACTAGAACTTGAGGAGCGTCCAAAGGAAGACAGACTGCAGGACAGATAATAATGCACACAGTGCACTTTCATAGACTAAGCTACTGGAGTTACCCTGCATATATTCAGTTTTAACAGTTTTCTTCATCTTGTAATTTTATATCTGGTATTTTTTTTTGTACTTTGCACTACTAACTTTTTTACCGCCTTTTTACTAACATGTTTTGCACTATGGAACTGTGATGCTGGAAACTTGAATTTCCCTTAGGATCAATAAAGTTCCTATCTATCTATCTATCTAATAATGACATAGCTCACGTACTGTTCTTTCATATATCTGCACTGTGATACATTTGTTTACTGTGAAAGTCTTGCAACTTGATTCTTACAGTTTTTCTCAATCGCTTTGGCTATTTTTTTGAAACAGTCTTAACTTTCTCTAAACTGTAAGTGCAATTGTCACGACTGTTTCATTGGACATCACAACACTACTGCATGTCTGCAAAATGTAGTAACTCACCCAAAACATTTCATTCATGCTTCAAAACCTAGTTATTGTGTCAGTAAATTGGCCACCAAAATGAAAAGTAGTTTTGTCATCGTGTGAGCCGTACTGGTCAAAATGTTTAGGTGTTTTTTAAAAAAAAAAATTCTAATATGCAAATCTCTGTTTTGTTTTACTTTTTTTGTTGACACTGACATGAAAGAGGACAAATAATGAGTTTCTTCTACCTTGAAACAAACCAAGTTTGTTTCCGTCCGTCCATCCATCCATCCATCCATCCATCTATCTATCTATCCATCTGTCTATCCATCTATCCTATCCATACTTTGTTCTTTGCACTACTAACTTTTTTACTGCCTTTTTACAAACATGTTTTGCACTATGGAACTGTGATGCTGGAAACTTGAATTTCCCTCAGGATCAATAAAGTTTCTATTTATCTATCTATTTATCTATATAGCATCCATCCATGTATCCATCTATCATCCATCCATCTTATTTTGAAAATCTCCTCCGGAAGTAGCATTGTAACTGTAGCTAGCCTGCAGCTAGCTTGACGCTGTTTCTCTCGGTCCGCCTCTCTCTCTCCTCCTGACTAAATATTCGTCTGTTCTCGTCGCGAAGCGTCCACCAAGTGGCGGAGGAAAAGGAAAGGAGAAAGAGTAGGAGGACTGACTGGTCGTTCTGGGAAAAGGAAAACAAAGTAAAGGAAATTAAACAATAACACCGAACCGGTCAGCGCAAAGTGAAAGCGGTTACGACTCAACGGCTGTTTGAAGAGTCCATGTAGAGCTGGTTCTCCACCAGTCAGTCGATGGTGTAAACACATTAGTAGTTGTGTGACATTGCGGGTCTCCTCCCAGTCTCCCAGTCTGTTGACGGATACAGTTTGGCAGACCTGACTGTACATTACACCAACCAGGTAAGACTGATAAACTGTCACATTATCTCTCCTTTTTACCTGAAGCAACAGTTGGTCTCAATCTGCTCTTTACTACCAGACATTATTAACTGTCATCGTTCACAGCTTTCGTCCGTTTATGCAACACTTAAATAGCTCTATTTCATATTTCCTTTTCTGTGACTCCAGTGACCACACATTGACATGAGTCTTATATAGTATTCAACAGGTTGGTGTACTCAGCTCGGTGCTGTCTGGGGCCTTCTGCCATGATTATTCCCAACAGGCCCCACCTAACTGTGTTTGACTTATTTTGGAAAGAAAAAATACATTATTACAGAACGGAAAAAAAACACTTTTGTAGATGTAAAAAAAAAAAACAGTCACTTCCTCCACATTATGCAATAAAGGCAGGGAATGAAATTAGCAACCACCACCTGCCACCACAGGTTTTCCTTATATTAAAGGTCCCATATTCTGCTCATTTTCAGGTTCATACTTATAATTTATAGTTTCTACTAGAACATGTTTACATGCTGTAATGTTAAAAAAAAACATTTTTTTTCCTCATACTGACTGCTTGAATATGCCCGTATTCACCCTCTGTCTGAAACGCTCCGTTTTAGTGCATTTCAATGGAATTGCAACAGAAGTGCGTTGCCTGGCAACAGTTTGGGTACATGTTTACATCCTGTCAGCTGATGTCATTCACATAGACTGCAACAAGATATAAACTGGGACACATTTAGAATGTTTACGTTCAAAACCATGTAATTGGTCTAAATATTGTATATTTGTGACATCACAAATGGACAGAAATCCTAACGGCTTGTTACAAACGCACAATTTCTGAATACGGGCTGTGTGTATTTCTCTGTATATTGAGCGCTTCGATACTTTCACAGTATTTATAAAGCACTTAAACCTGCTTTATAATATAAAAGATATGAAAATCTCACTTTTTACAATATGGTTCTTTAAGAAATATTATTTTTAAAAAGCAACTCTAAAGCCTAAATTAAATATAGTCATGGATTAAGGTTACATGATATATTTTCCAAAATTCTACGGTCTGGTACCACTGACTCAGTGTTTACAATTTACAAAAGCGTTCTACCTAGATTTCAGAAGTGGCAGACAAAAAAATTGAGTGGCCAGTAGAAATGAGAAATGTTCAGTGACCTGCCACAGTGGTAGGTGAGGAGAAAGGTTAATTTCAGACCCTGAATATAGGTAACCACTTGCTACATTGCCAGTGTTAGTGAACCAATTAGATTATGATGGTTGAGGTGGAGACCCCACACAGGGAAGTGGCTGAGATGTTTACATGGAGCATCAACAGCTCTGTTGATGTCTCCCTGGCCATTAGGGAGGACAGAATACAGACCGGCCATTGATAAGGCCAACTCATTAGTACCCCATTCACCGCCATCAAAGCCTCCTCTCAACGCCCATCAACATGAGTGGGTCACACCACGACACACACACATACACACACTTCCTGCCTTCACGCTGATGACAAGGGCTTGGTTTTGGTGTGACACTCATTAAGGTTTATTATGAAGAAGTCAGCAGAGGAAGTGCCTCAGAATTCAGACAAAAAAATGCAGATATGAACATGTGTATTTAACAAAATCCCCTACTATACGGTATTCAACATACTTGCTAACCTTGAGACCTCAAAAAGGAGTTCAAAAGCAAAGCAGGAGGTCTGGTGACTTTTAAAGAATCAAAAATAAGAAAATAATAACCACATTTTCTATGTTAAATTGGCCGACTTTTAATTTTACTTTTAATTCTCAGCAAAGAAAACTGAATAATTCTCCCCTCTGGTGTAAATTTGTGTTAATCTCTGGCATAATCAGTTTTTATTCATTTATTTTTTGCCCCTGCTTGAGTATTTCTTTCGCCTACTCTCCATTTCTCTCGCCATCTTTCACTCACTGAAGGCCCTTTCAGACAAAACGCGTCAACAGCACCGCCGTCATAACTGTTGTTATTTCTCACCGAAGCTTCGAAGACCCCAAAAAATGGTATTTGGGAGCAGCCCTAGTCTAAGTGCTCACTGGTAAAAGCAGGAAATGCTGCACTTTTATTAGAAGATGATGACGTCCGTGAACAGCTGCCATGTCTAATGCTGTCAGGTCCGATCATGAGCCTGTCTGGTGCAATTCCTCGGAAAACAAACACTAACCCCCCTGTATTATTGGCAAAATCTGCAGGCTACGTTCACAAGAATTTTTCATTTCCTTCCCCTCATTTGAATGGAAAGAACAGCGCAGTGCCTCAAATAATATTGAGATGTGTGTCGAGGTCAAAGTGTGACCTTTGACATGAACGATTTTTAAACTCTCTCTCTTTCTCTCTCTCTCTCTCTATCTATCTCTCTCTACCAGCTTTGGTGGCATGGGCTGCATTTGGAGCTGTGTAGCCTGGATTGCTGGCAGGATTTAACGTGATGTGTGATGCATGTAAATTGATTAGTAACAGGAGGAGGGGGCTAGGTGGTCGGGATGGGAACAACGTCCTGCTTAATGCAATGATTACAATAAAAAAAAGGGGGTTAGGAGACTCCCTGTACAGTTTGAGATCGAGGCGAGGATGGATTTTCATCTCCTTCCTCTGTCTCCGTTAATTTGTTGAACAATGGATGATCTGTTGGGATCATGTGGGAAGTGGCACACGCAGCCGTAGCCAATGCTGTAATACCTTATCGGCTAACCGGCTGCTCTGCATCTCCTCTGAACACAGAATGCTGCCCGACTCGATCGGCAGCTCTGC
>CAKALG010014898.1:0-19501 GCA_916700815.1 Helicolenus hilgendorfi | reverse complement strand
CTGCCTCGCTGAATTGCTGCGTATCTCACGCGTGTGGTGTCCACACCAGCAGGCTGCTGCTGCCAGCCCGTTCTTTCTACATAGTTTGCCTTTCATAATGGCCATTTAATTTTATTTAATAATTGTCATTTATATTTATTTTAGACAGAAAAAGGTTTAGAAGTGTGTAGTCATTTGTAAATAATAGTAATAATCCACAATTAAAAGCCGTTACTTTATTCATTCATGGAGCTGTGCAAGTCACTGCATTTTCTACAACACTGTCCTACAAATATTTCAGAGTAAAAGCCTTGTGTTAACAAATGAAGGAATTCTGTCCACAGAAAAAAGCTTGAAAGCTTTTATTTTGAAAAGGAAGCAGAAAGTGTTGATTTAAAAATAAATCTTTACTTTTTTTCATGTACGTGACACATTCTACGGATACAGACATTGAAAGTGTAGTAATGTAGCTGGTATGATGTCAATATACTGTCAAAAGATCACCTTCACTGTCTGTGACATATTCTACAGATGTCTAAACAATGAAACTGTAGTAATGTTGCCTCTGCTGACGTTCCATGTGTGTCCCAGGCTTAAAGCTCCCCTACATGTCATTTTTGAAAATACATGAGAAGAAAAAGAAATAATGACTGAAAAATAAGGTTATTATATAAACAAATAAACTAATTATTTCTTCCCTCTCCCTCTGCAAAAAAGGCAAATTGCACTCAGCTGCAAAATTTTATGGGCGTGTTTGTGCTGTAACATCAATAGCGCAATATTTTTGTGAATCGGACGTTGAGACAAAGCAGAGGTGGTTTCAAGTAATGCAGAATTCATGGTGCTATAAGTGGCCGCAATCCATTCTTTGTGAATTCGCCCATCGGGGTCTTGCTCAACTGCAGTATTGCTGTCATTTCCCATGACAGACAGACTACATTCACACCTAACAAGAAATTGATTAGTGCACATTGTATTGTAGAATGAACAGGACATCTTTTAGCCGGCTGGCAGCCTCTGTGAACACGGTCCATTGCGTACAGAGCACTCAGTGTCGAGAGTTGTGACCATATTCTATTTGTATAGTAACTGTGCAAATGAATGACATCTGTCATCTGGGACCGGCAACATCTGGAGTCTGGCACCGAATACGTGAGAGATGGTGACCTTCAACACCGCAGCTTTTTATAGTTTGTTATATTAAAAACGTGTTGCATGTCTCCCCCGTCGCCTCAATCTGTTCCTCCTGTCTCCCCAAACCATCACTCAGCTCCTCCAGCTCTCGTCCCCTCTCATTAGTTTTCTATTTTTGTGTCTTTCATCTCTGTCACCCCTCTGTTTCACACATTTTGTATCTTATTGTTCGCTGCTATTATCGTTTTTTTGTATCTCTTGCTCTCTCGGTAGGGATGACCAGTGCAAGCAGCAGGGACTAATTAACATATGTAGAATGCGAGAATTCTTGTGTGTGTGTGTGTATGCGTGTGTGTGTGTGTGTGTGTGCGCGCGCGCACGTGAGTGTGAATCATTGTGTGGTTTGCATGTGCATGAGTGTGTCACAGCTGACCAACAAGGCTAGTGCTGTCACCCGTCTGCGAAGAGGCATCTGGTATTCCATCTGACAAGAGGAAGGAAAGTGTGTGTGTGTGTGTGTGTGTGTGTGTGGTTGTGTGTGTTGTGTGTGTGTGTGTGTGTGTGTGTGTGTGTGTGTGTGTGTGCCCATACTGTATGCGATTAAGTGCTACAGTAGCATGCATGTGACTCTGTGTGTGTGTGTGCAGTACTTTTGTCCTTGCAGGTGATGGAAAGCATCCTTGTGTACATACAAACTTGCAAGTTTTTCTGCCAATGCGTGGACATGTGCATACAGTTGCGTACATCGGCTGCATATCTATGCATATGCTTAGGCTGTGTGTGTGTGTGTGTGTGTGTCTGTGTGTTCGTTCTCCACCACACATTGTGTGATAAATGATGCACTGGTTGGACAGTTGGCTTTCCGCCTGGACCGACAATTTAATTCATTTCCTCAGATATCAAACGTATCAGGTAGATTGCAGAGTTGGATTACAAAATAAAAGAGTGGGTGGCATTCTCAACAGTGATAACAATTATGAGTCTTTTTTGACTCGTATTGCCAGTCCTGAAGTAGTCCATTTGAGATGTAAGTTCTGGCTGAGATCAGTATCATTACGCAGAAGGTTGAAAAAAAAAGTTTTGGGGTTGTTTTGATTTCTTAAACCTTAAATCAGAAGGACAGACTTCACCTCGAAATACAACCCAATGTTTCCTGTCACATCGCTGAGAGGTTAATGGAGCCATTTGCTTTAAAATTTCATAAAATATGTGCTTATGAATGACATGTGGAAAGTCGACAGAGGGGATGGAGAGGTGTGAAAGCAAATTGGAAAAGAGTGCTGTCCTCATGCACTTAGCTGTGCTCCCGGAACACAGATTTGACAGGAGCATTAATAAAAGGATTGTTAAAAAAAAGGCATGAATCACACTGTGCACTGTAGGAAACCCTATAAAGAGAGACATCTATTTTGTGTAGTTTTATTCAGCTAAATGATCTTAGATGAGGAACACATTTATATTGTATACATTCTTATACAGTCCTAAAAGCAGTATTCTGGTTTAACTGCATCATTAGCAACATTTACACAGGACAAATTCTGAATTGGTGATCTTTAGTGGATACATTATGTTTTGGGGGTCTTGTTGTGAGTTATAAATGCTTAATAGTTAAGCAGCCACACCAAACAAAGATTGGTTTTATACCTCATGAGCACTATTCGGAAAAATAGTGCTAACTAGTATAATAGTTCTAAATTTCCTCTGTTGGCAAATGGAAAATAAACAGTCTTGATTAAATTTATGTAATTGTCTATTTTAATTATTGAAACCAGCAGACGTATGCAAATCAATTTGCCAGTAATTACATAATTACTTTGTTTTCTCTGTGACCTTCATTTTAATTATTATTTACAAAATAATGCTAAAATAAACTACTTTCTTAATGTGTGTTTCTTTCTGCTTGCAGGTGTGCTATGGAACCTGTCGTCATGTGATGCTCTGAAGATGCCAATCATCCAGGACGCTCTGGCCGTTCTGACCAACAGCGTCATCATACCCCACTCCAACTGGGACTCCTCCCCCAATCACCATGACGACCGCAAGCTCCATCTTCATACCTCGCAGGTGCTGCGCAACGCTACAGGGTGCCTCAGGTAAAAGCAGCACACACACACACACACACACACACATATACGCTCCTATAGTGGACAATCCTGTCGAGGCATATGCACGTTTTATCTCCCTTAATCTCACTGTCTTTTATAAGAATACAACAACGTGCCGTAAACACACACTGTCTGTGTTTCCACTTTCTTCATTTCCTTGTGTTTCTTTGTTGCTGAGACTTACAGTAATGAGACAATTTTATTGTTTGTGAGAGTGAATGTTGTCTCATTTGATTGTTCCCTGCTGTGTGATTATAGATGCATATATTCACAAACTATAAACACAGTGCACAGTTGTTTCTCTCTCTCCCTCTCACTCACTCTCTCTCTCTCTCTCTCTCACACACTAACTTGTGCTGGTAACCATAGCAACAACTCCTCCAATTGTATGAGTCCTTTGTGTGTCAAGACTTTCTTTTTGGTGCATTGTGCAGATGAAGTATGTTCCTTCGTTGTTAAAGCTTGAAACAATGAAGGACAACTTACAGTTTTGTAGATCACTGTGATTATTCGACTTGTCAGAAATAGGAGAAGTGCAATCATCACTTTTGCACACTTAAATTGGATTTATCAGATGGAAAGCATTTTACAGTGTACATACAACAGGGCAGTTTTACCCACTGCATTCTATTAATTTTTTCCAAAGTGCCAGTGTGTCCATCTCTTACATTAACACAACTGCTCATGTTATTCATAGCCACACCTCATGTTCTTTCAGTCATATTGCAAGTAGGTGTAAGGAAATATAGAAAATATTGAGTATTGCACATTATGTATTGTGATACTGTATCTATTAAGAGTTTACATGCAAAGATTAACTCAGTTAATACTTTATTTTATTTACAAAGAGATGCGTCCTCGCAGTGCATGTGCTCAAAGAAGTGCTATGGTGTTGGCTGTTACAGGGAACTTTTTTTATTCAGATTTTGTGCATAGGGTGGTGTGTTTTTTATATTCTGACATTTTTCCTAAAATTAGGTTTAAAAATGTTCAATATATTACCTAGTTTACAGTATCACAATATCACAATATTTACAGTATCGCAATATATTACCATGTTTACACTATCGCGATATATCGCAATATTGAATCGTAACCCCTGAATCATGATACGTGTCGTATTGCCAGATTATTGCCAATACACAGCCCTAATATGTAAGTGCAGTGAACCTGCTGATTTTAATGGCATGCATAACTCAAAAAATTGCCAAAACAGAGTTAGAAGTCCAGAATATTTTTACTGTAAACTCATCCTGGCGATCCTAGCAGTAGCATCTTTTAAAAGACATTTGTCCATTGGATTCACAGAAAAATTCCAATGTGTATTTAACTGTGTAAAAAAAGTCTACATCCAATATAACATTGGTAGACTCATTTTCAAGTTCACTTTGTAGCCATAATAGCGCTTTGATAGGACAAACATTTCGGTCAATAGTGGCCTACGACACCCAATAGTAGATTTTATCATCTATTCACATGGTGGAGCATCAAAAGAAGGTATTAAAGAACACGACAGCGAAACTCTAGTGACCAAAACACAATTCCTTTCCCTAAATTCAACTAAGTGGTTTTGTTGCCTAAACCTAAAGAAGCCTTTTTTGTTTGTGTTCAGAGTGTAATGTTTCATGCAGTGTTACGCGTTAGAACGTGTTGCTTTTAAGTTTTGCTTTCACTTTTACAATGTAGTAGGTGTAGTAGGCTCCTATTGACCCACATCTATGGTGCTAATAGCGACTGATAACGCACATTGAATGTTCTTATAAGAGTCAAATTGGGTGCAAATCAATATAATTACATTTGACAATTTGCCATCCAATCTTCAAAATAAGGATGCTTAAATTCAACATTTGTCCATAACAAAATCCCACGAGTTGTGATTTTTAGTTCTGGATGTGTGTATTTCACTTGGAGCTCTGGTTCTATCCCATACAACAACATTTGTTCGCCTATATACACACACTCTCACACCAACTCCACAGAGGGCCGAAACGGTTTGGAAAAGAACCCCATGTCCACTTGGCTGTCTCTCTTTGAGCTGTGCACTCAATCAACCACCAGCAGCCTCTGGATTAAACCTCACCCCACTCGCTTTGCGGAGCTCCTCTCAAGCTGTTTGGAATGCTTATCTCCAGCTATTGAGTGTCTCTCAAAAAGCATTTCAAAGCCATTCTGAAGATGTTGACAAACAGGTTTTTTCTATGTAATTCACATATTTTTTTGTGCGTATAAGGTGCTGCTACATTGTGTGTATGCAATCAACATACCAAAGCAAAGGCTTGCAGTTGCTCCGGTAATTGTTCCATTTGTGATCACTTTAAATATGAATACCAGCTTGTGTAATTGTGGTCTTCTCAAACATCCAAAATATGTAATTATGAATATTTGCACGTGAATGGCATTCAGTCAGACTTCTCTGACCGCTGGCTGACGAGTCAAATAAACATCTCCTGCCAGTCAGTGGGAAGATGCGATCCAACACTAGCACGTCTTTTTTTTAAAAGATATTAATCTGTATCAATTGTTATTCATTTCAATAGTAAAAGCTAAACATAATAGCAACATAGTCCCTGCACATTTCTGTATTTTTGCTGCACTTCACCTCAGAGGACCTACCGTATTGTGAAGCACACGTCTTTTATATCTATTCTACATTTTAACCACAGCTTGCAGTGCCAGGTGTATTGCTTGGATGCAATTAAATAAGTGTTTTGAAGGTAAACTCTAGTGTAGCATTTTTGTTATAAACCTCTCCGGCTTTTGTTGTCAGCATTCTAATGGAACAGCACAGGAACTGCCATGGGGCCTGTGGTACAGGACACGATGATTATACACAATAACTCAATATCACAAACACCTGTACAAATCTCATTCAGTCCACTAATAGCTTTGCATTTGCAGTAAATATCACATTGGGTAAAGTTATAATGTCTTTTTTTTGCTGAGATGAGTCAGTGCTGATATAACTGGTATTTTGTTTGCTGTTTTGCATTTGGGTTGTATTATATTGTAAACAAATATTTGTTGTGTGTGGATTGGAATGAAAACACTTGGATGGAGAGGATGGTCCAAGAGGTTATTACCATCGAAGTATCAAAAAACATCTTTGTTTGAGGCAATCATTATTAAATGCATGAAAAAATTATGGATGTATATTAGGGCTGTTAATTGAATGAAATATTTAATTGCGATTAGGTGCATGATTGTCCATGATTAATCATGAATAAGCGCAAATTAATGGCACATTTGTTAGCTGTTCAAAATGATATTTTTCACATATTTATTACTCTTATCAACATGGGAGTCGGCAAATATGCTTGCTTTATGCAAATTTATGTACATATTTATTATTGGAAATCAATTAACAACACAAAACAATGACAGATATTGTCCAGAAACCCTCACAGGTACTTCATTTAGCATAAAAAATATGCTCAAATCATAACATGGCAAACTGCAGCCCAACAGGCAACAACAGCTGTCAGTGTGTCAGTGTGCTGACTTGACTATGACTTGCCCCAAAACTGCATGTGATTATTATACAGTGGGCATGTCTGTAAAGGGGAGACTTGTGGGTACCCAAAGAACCCATTTCCATTCACATATCTTGAGGTCAAAGGTTAAGGGATCCCTTTGAAAATGGCCATGACATGCAATTTTTGCACAAATTTGGAGCATTATTTAACCTCCTTTGTGAAAAGCTCGGTACAACCTCTAGAAGATCAATTATGTTAATGCGTTAAAAAAATTGGTAGCGTTAAAACAAATTTGTATTATTATCGCATTAATTTTGACAGCCCTAGTATATATAACTGGGTACAGAATATAAGTGATTGTGATTGTGAAGTTATTCTTCTGTGTAATATCTATGAAATACATTCTCTCATTTGCAGTAGCAAAGAGGTAGCAGCTTGTGCATCAGATATGAGATAATGAGTTTTGTATATTTAATCTACAATTTGTAAAAACATAAAATAAACACATTTTCTTTGAATGTGTTTGCTAATGAAGGCCAAATGAGGTGAAATGCTTCTTCATTACATATTGTGCATGTCTTAGGTTTAGTAATACCTACACTAAGTATTTAGGACCTTTTGGCAATAGCTAAGTGTCATTAATGACACCGGAAAAGAGGAGATGAATCTAAAAGGCACTCTAAGCACAAGAAAACACATTTCCTCATCTAGGCCCTCTTGGTATCTATTGATGCAGATTGGAAAGAGGTGAGCTTTTCAAGTTTTTCAAATGTCCTTTTTCAATTCTTTGCATATCACAAACTAAATTCACGGCCACTGCCACTGCACTGCGGTGGTAGCAGAAGCCTCAGATATCTAAAAACTCTTGAAATAAACTATCTCACCATCTGCACGGCTAGATACCAGTAGGGGTATACATGGAAAATATGTTTTTGTGATTTGAGGGAACGGATTATTTAAAGGGAATGTAATGTTCATGAAAAGACCGCACACTAAATACTGCCTCAATTTCGCAAAGATTTATTTACTATGGGAATCAGTTTGTTTATCTAGTTGTTTGTTTATGCCACAGCAAGATGTATCGCCTTAAACTTTCCAAGACTAAGTTATCCTTTTTTGCCAGTGATGTCTGTAGACTTTTCTGTCAAGTTTATTATTTCCTAACTCACTAAGGTGTTTATAGGACTTCAGTGTGTGTATGTACCTCTGAAGATGCAGGGGAAAGACAAACGATGCTGTCAGTGCACCGCTCCACACTGTGAAGCTACCGATCAAATTGTAAAAAGCTGGTAAAGGAGGAGGAGGAGGACAGGAGAGTAGAGGAGAAGAAGGCCAAAAGTTGGTAAGATTAGAACGGAGAAAAAGTGGTGAACAACGCGAAGGAGAGACTAACTGGATCTGAAAGAAGGGAGCTGAGACACAGAGAGTAATGAAGGTGTTTCTGCTGCTCTCCGGGGTTGTTTTCTATCTCGCTGTCTCTTCTTGGGGGGTTAAAGTGACACAAGGCCACAATGTCCAGGTCCCAGCGTACATCAGCTCAATTTCAGACCTCTCACCTCTCTCATTATCCCTCCGCTGTGTGCGTTTGTGTGTCTGCGGAATGCATGAGAGTGTGTGCATGCCTTTGTGTACACTGGTGTCTATTTGTTTGTGTGTATGTACCTGTACTGTATGTCTAAGTGTACGTGTATGTGCACACACACACACACACATGTCTGTGCCCATTGAAAAGCAAAGGCGTTAAACTGAATCAATCTCAGAAATCACAGCCGGCATGGGGGAGTTGCATATGATAATGGGAATGAACTGGTGTCAGGGCATCAGGTGTTTCCATTACGGGTGTGTGTCAGTGTGTTAGCGTGTGTCAGTGTGTGTTTTCATGTATGTTTGCGTGTTCATGTGTGCATATATTAAACGTGGGCCAAGCAGCTAATGATGCTGATGGACCCATATGTTGTCTAATCGGGTGGCGGGCATTAAATGCCCCTCCCTATTGACACATATGCAGACACACACACACACACACACACACACACACACACACACATACAGTGTTATCAGGCCAGACACAAGGTCTCCTGTGAAGGGGTTTCCGTATCCCCCATTCAGGGGCTGTTTACCTCCCTGCAGGTTGTTGGTTTACAGCCAAGCCGGAGAAAACCTGTTGTCTCCACGCTATGCACACTGTTTGTGTGTGTGTGTACTTGTCAGGATCACACGCTCACAAACACTTTCATTTTGTTTCCTTTCAGACACCCACAGTTGTGGGAGAGCAGTAGAATGACTTATCGGATGAATCAAGACTAAGAATGAGTGTGTGGTCACGAATGACTTTGTTTCCATATTTCATTGATATTAATTGGTTTGTATGCATGCGTGCTCCATCTGGCGATGACCCTCCGCTGCCTGTGGCCCCCCTCACACACACACACACACACACACACATGATCGGATACTTGTGCAGAGCTACCACACACCAGCTGTTTGAGACAAAGTCACTCAGTGGCCATTTGTTCCTTTAGCAGCATTAGAGAGCCATCTGTCCCAGATTCACTCATGTCCACATCTTTCCTGCACATGTTGCATGAATCCTCCAACAACTAAAACTGTTGAAAAGTGACTAACATTTGATTTGCTCAGTGCCTCTCAACTAATTTCCTGAGGTACACCATTGCGCCCCTGGAAAGGAAAATCAATGTCAAATGAAAAATGTATAACCTGTCTATAGCGTAGGCGCAATTGGTGCAAAACAAGGTCAACTTTGGCCGTGCTTTAATGACTGCCAGCTCCTGCAGATATCAGGAAGCTTGTTAGTGAACTTTTTCTCATTTATGTGTGGATGCTACTTTTCAGAAACTAATGTGGTGTTAACCATTGTACCCTTAAGGATGATTTACTGTGATTATAGAATATTAGTGTGTAGTGTAGTGTAGTGCAATAGTAGACACTTTGTGTAGACTGTTTTAAATTGGAAACGGCACAAAGTAGATGACATGTTTGCCAGGATTTCTGTGAGAAGAGGAAACCAGAGTAATGCCATATTTGAACTATATTTTTGTTTTTGGTGCAATGGACCGAATCAATCGATCAAAAGAAATAGTTTGTAGCCGAAAAGTTTGATGATTAAAAATAAGTTTGACAGGTTGCTATACTAGATGAGGGAGGTTATATGCTATCCCTTCAGCAAGGCACATACCTTTACATAAGTTGACTTCAGTAAAGCAGGGGACAAAAGAATAAGGCTGTATTTGTTCTGGGCAGACCCCTCTTTTGAAAAAATAATAGTTACCTCAGTCCATTGCTTAAAAGATATGTAACTTCAGGACATTCTCATTCCCAGGGCGTCAAATACTGTCGTTTGACACAGCTGTTGGCGTTCGATACCGCCACACAAGGAACACTTTAGCGCTGGTATGTGACGCAGCTGTTGGCTGTTAATCCATCCACGGCAACAGTAAACACACAGGGAAAGTAACTGTGGTGACGTAGTTCAAAGACCGAAAGAGACACACACAGGGTGGGTGGAAGGGGAGGTGGATGGGTCCATCAAACATGAGGATTTCATCCAGGAGACCGCTGGGTTACGTTCCATTTTCACTTTATAATCAGCTGATCGTTCGTGTCCCACGTTCACAATGTCAAGTCACATTTTCACTGTACAAACACAGTTTTTAAGCCCAACCATATTGTTTTTTCCTAAACCTAACTAAGTGGTTTTGATGCTTAAACCTAAGCAAGTGCTTTTGTTTAATTCACAACATTAAGCGCATGTTCACTGCGAGCAAAAAGTGACGCAGAGGGGTCTGACAAAGTGTCAGTATGTATGTGACGTGTTGGGATGAGAACGTGTTGGTAATTTCTTAATATTTTTTTCTGGAAATCTAAGGCTTTATTAGAAACAAGGGAAAGAAAGAGACAAACAAAGATTCCCAAACCAGGGATGTTGCCACTCAAGGTTGACGTCCTAACCCCTAAACCAAGGGGGCATCTCTAAGGAATGATATGTAATATTGAGTCTTTTACTGTAACAACTTAAATGGTCGCTAGTCCTAAATGCTCTTAAAAGTTCTGACATGGCACAACTTCTATAAGTTAACCAAGGCTGTCTCGGATCTCAGAAGTGTGAGTAGACAAGGTGTTTTATTAATTAGTTTTATAATTGCACCGCCCTATACATGCACTCAATTCAGTCAACTCTTTTCAGTTCCGTCATTCCCTTAGTTTTGTTGTCATTTGTTTAAAAACCTTGTGTCTCTGTGTACTTCTAATGATGGTGGCTCAGCAGCACTCTAATAAATATTTTAATTTGTTTTTAACGTTTTTCACTGAAAGAGGGCTCATGCCACAACACTGCCACACTTCTCACCATGTTTCCGCCCAAAAAATTCCCAAAAGACTAAGCTAAATGTTGTTTATTACACTTCAGGAAGACCAAAATTATTAAATATTACTACTTAATGCCAAAAGTTAACATTACCATGACTAGTACTCGATGTATTTTTTAAAATATTCTGAGGTAAAGTTGGGAAACGGCTCGCTCTTTAGCACTGGCACTTTCTTGCAGCTAAAATAACAACTTTTCAATTCTGAATGGGATGCTTAATCTAGCTCTGTGTCTTTTTCCTTAGTAGGTAATTATTTAACATGGCAGGCTAATGAGTTAGACTGAATTAATGAGGAGTGACATCAGATAGGATGAAGTGTAAACCTGTAATTGACTCATTAAATCGTAGAGATTACCAGTTAAATTTAAGGACATTCACAGACACCATCATTCACACGCACACACACACACACACAGACGTAAAACCAGCATGTAGGTGCACACACGCCTTCTCTTAGCAAAGTGTTTGTAGAGTTTGTGCACAGACACATTGCTTAAAATGTCACCTTCCATACTCATCCTTCATCTTCTTATGAAATATGCCATCTGATCTGCTCTCGCTCTCTGAGCGTTAACCGTATGCTCAGATTATGTTACCAGCGCCCATAAATCCCTCATGTTAGAGTGAGGAAGCTGACTCAAGCAAACAAGCTAGCGTTATTTAAATATTCTGTGATGCAACACAGCAAGATGTGAAAATGCCCGAGGACACATTACACCCAGAAAAAAAAAAAAAGTTAGCAGGCCATTTTCTGCATAAGGAATCCTGGCCTCACTGTGTTTGTTAGTAACTAGCACAGAAGGAAAGGCGTGTTGCAGAAAGGCACAATATTTCATGCTTCATTACAGAACCACCAGACTAACGAGCACATGTACACACACACACACGCAGACACAGGCACACTCTTTCTTACATGCACACACAAACACACACACACGGCAATGTTCATCTCCATGGGGCAGCTGTGTACAGGCCTTTCCAGAGCAGTGTGTCCACACGGACATGACATAGTACAATAATTTTAATTTCTAGGTATTTAAAATGTTGCACAGGAATTTGCATGGAATTTGAGTAACTAACAAGCTATAGGGACCTTGAATGTATAGACATATTTTTTTCATTTTATTGCTATACGCTATTTAATTTGTGGAGCATAAAAGCATACGGAATTGCTTTCTATTTTGCAAACATCAATGGATTTAATTTTGATCTCGCTCGTTGTTTAGCAAAGCCATGGTTGAAATCACTCAACAAAATTAACCTTTCCTACACCTGATTGGATTAATGCACCACTCGCAGGGATGTCATTGGTCTGTGTTTGTAATTTTCAGCCTGAAAAAGCATGCGTCTGTTCTGGAAATGTCAACTAAAACTATTTATGTCTTTTATTTTTATTGCGTGTTGAATGCAATTTGGGAAAGAAAGAGGACATTCAGGTTGCAGAATCTTTTACATCAGGAAAAGTCTTTTTTTTTCTCCATTTTTGGGTAAGAAATTTCAATTCTTGACCAATCTATAGTCAATGGAAGCAAGGGCATTTTCAGACTCTCATTCTGTCTCAACAGTGTCCATCAATACTGGCAAACATCACCATTTTGTGCAAGATCTCCTACTTAAATATTATGTTGGACAGCCAGGTGCCTTCACCTCCACCCGTGATAAGGCATCAGATAAAAAGGCAAATCTCAGTAGTCAGCATATTCAAGGCTGAGCGCTAAAGCAATACATAATCCGCCCCCTCTCTTTCTCACCCACCCACCTCCTGTCTTTGCTGCTTAAACATTAGTCAAGGTGAAGTGTTTTCACTGTTCTGTTGTTTTATATCGACTCGACAGAGAATTGTGTCTCCGCTAAGCGGGTTTTCCATCGTGTGCTTGTTTGCCCATTAGCATTCAAAGCGAGTGAAAACGACTTGACCTTCTCTTGAAGTTTTAATTGAGTTCCCGTGTCTTCCTCCCTCTCACTCGTTCCTCTCTTTCTCATCAGTACAATAAATGATTGACCTCATCTCATAGACTGGTGAAACAGCTGTGATCTCTTTATAATGCCAGCCTGATGGATGAACTTATTCATTCATACCATCACGTCGCTGCCTCGCTCACGCCTCTATTGTCTGTCTCGTCTGTTTTTTTGACAATTTCACCTTTAAAGAAAGATGTTTAAACTCACGGCGCCTAACTTCAATAATTGGTTTGTTAATTCTTTTGATTCTCTGCTCTCTTTTTTTGTCCGCTGTGTGCACCCATGCCCCCTTATCGGTAAGGCAGCGTGATAGAGGTTCATTGCAATATTGTCCTCAAATAAAAATTCAGGGTGTAACAACCAGCCAATAAATATAGAGATATAAAATACATTAAAGTCGTGGCAGTATGGTCACACAGTTGTATTGTAGCTTAAGGCCATAATGGAATGATATGATGACACTGACAGATTCTCAAACTCTGCCAAACTCCTCCAAAGTGTGTTATTGCCTTGTCTTTCTTCTTGGCCCCTTTTTCGAAGCCTCAACTCAAAAGAAACAGCTTTGTGGTTTAATGTTAAAATACAGCTGCAATATAATATTAGCCACTGTAGTTAAGTTTAGTAAGCTAACAAGCAGACATCATCTAAACACAAAGTCAGACTGGGTGCCTCAGTGATAAATTGATCCATTCTCAGTGAAGAGCAGCACAGAAATGAGTACTGAGACAGCCAAGTATAGAGCAATGTCTTTCCACTCTACAAAAATCACTAATAGTGACAACATTGTGTAATATAACAATTTTAGAGGACAGCACTCTCCTTCCATTGTCACTGTGAACAGAATTTACAAGAATTGATTTCACATGTTATGACTATGCTGAGGAAATATATTGAGTGGTTGTGACAATGAGATTTTTAAGTCTGTGTGTATGCATTTGTCAATTACACGGAGACAGACACACACATACTACACTATGCTTGCTATGGCTCTAATATTGATTTCCCTAAAGGCTGTCTACAGCATGATACTTAGAAACATTTCTTTCTTTTATATTTCAGTGAATCATCTTTTTTTTGCAGGAGATAGACTGAGGGATTTTATTAAGCTGTCTTTGGAAAATTAACTTCAGGAACTTGTTAAAAAAAAAACAGCTGTGTGTGAAGTTGCCTGTGTTTTGTGTTTACAAATCTGCCTGTTATTTTGTCTTTATAGAGCAAAAATTATACTGTACGTCAAAATGATATCTCCTATTTCTGGCATGGCTCTCTTCCAAGTTGTTATTCAATTTGAAATGTATTTACTTCTTTCTCAATTTTCAAATTGTTCCCTATTGAATTTACTTAAATCACACAGCCTTATAATTAGAGGCAGTCACTGCTACGTAAGCATTGCTATGCTCTGGTCAATGGATAATGTTATGTGACCTTATATCATGTCATTTTTCAACGTATTCTCATATAACGGTTTGTATGATGTCTTACGAAAAAGCTATTCCTCCTTTTTTGTTTCTTTTTCCTAAGAATGTCCAGCAACATATATCAATTTAGGCTTGTTACATGCATGCAGTCTTTTCAAAATAAACTTCCATCTTCACAGGAAACAACTTCCTTAGGTTTAGGCAAGAAAACTACTTAGTTAGGTATAGGAAAATATCAACTTGGTTAGGATTAGGCAACAAACTACTTGGTTAGGTTTAGGAAAAGATTGTGGTTTGGCTTAAAGTAGCTCTGGAAGTGGTGCAACTTAATTACGGAAGTTACATGACAAACTAGAATGGCACTCGGAGAACGCAGACCTCCGCCCCCCTCTCCGTTCAGCTTGCGCCATCATCCACGTGTATTTTTGTTTATGTTGAGATCAGTTATACGTAGCGAAGCATCATAAAACATTTCATTCAAATTGGATAGAAACAAAATAAAACTCACCTAAACCGTCGTCGTTACTCTTTCCAGCAATCACCAAGTGTGCTTTGGTCAAAGTCAACTGTAATTTCAGAGAGTTTAACATGTTCCCCCCACCCCCCGCTCTCTCTCTGTCTCTCTCTCTGAAGGAAGAAGGCGGGGTCATGCGTCATCAACGCGTCATCAGTTACACTGCGCATGTGTTATACCCAGAGGTCTTAATGTTGTGGCTGATCATAATGCTTTAACAAATTCCTGAATTTGAACCATGATCCAGATCAAAAATCTACTGGATTGTTCATTGTACTACACTCCTCCCCTCCAAAAATATTCATTCAAATCCATCGCGGAATGTTGGAGTAATCATCCAAACGGACAAACCAACAAACAAACGCCGGTGAAAACATAACCTCCTTCCTAGGCCTTTGGCCATGGTGGAGGTAATAAATCAACATTGACTTCTGGTTTCACAATGAACACGAAGACCGGCATCCTGGTTGAAAATCTGGTGTTGATGGTGATGTCCATCCACCCCGACCTCCTCCCTAAGTGGTGCTCGCCGCTCTTTATATTTCCTGGTTAACAATTACATGAATTACACACAAATTGACTTTGTGGGATATACACAAATTGCAGTTACTTTTCATAGGTATAGCTACAAACGATGTATGAGAACAGCCTTCATTTTGAAGTTACATCAACATTCAGCTTTGTCTATTCATTCTTGTGTCTAGGAAGGGAAATACAATAATCAGTCTATCTCATGCCACACACATCAGTTTCATATCTATTCTATTTGACAGGCAAATGACTCAATGTCTTGGACAGCTCTGTGTTGAAACCCAAACAAATCCAACCCAACACCACCCACCTGTACCTCCAGTTCAATTACAATTCTATTCATTATATTTTTGTGCATTCTATTGGCAAAGCTGCTAATAATAAATGGTACAATATTGTCAAATTATCAAAGCAGCGTTGGTGTGAGTGTTGGCTGTGAAGTTCAGGAACCGACTGTCTGACTAAAAAGCAGCTTTTTTTCTCTCCCTCTCCTTTTTTTTTGGACTCTAGTCAAGTGCTTTAAATTGAAGCGAGCCTTCGGGGCATAGATTGAGATGTATCCAGAATTTTAATGTTCCATTTTCAATTGTTTAGTTTCGGGAGAGCTGCCCGGTTCTCCTCACTCACTCTCTCTTTCCCTTTCTCTGCCTCTGTCTGTCTACACCCCTCGTTACCAGCTTTCTTTTTTCTTTCATCTGTCTTCCTGTCTTATCTTCCCTTCTCACCAACTATCTTTCTTTGCCCATTTGTTTTTTCTCTTTCTATTTGGCAAACACACAGACACACACACACACACACACACATACTCTGACCACTCTTTTATGTGTGTGTGTTGCAGGAATGTAAGCTCTGCAGGTGAGGAGGCGAGACGAAGGATGAGGGAGTGTGACGGCCTGACAGATGCTTTGCTCTACGTCATTCAGACCTCTCTGGGTAGCAGCGAGATCGACAGCAAGGTGAGTGTGTATTTCTGTGTGTTTGTGTGTGACTCTGAACATCTTGGCATGTGTTTATGTAATGTGCATGCTCTTATTTGTCTTTCCATCTCTACCCATTTTGCTTTGTATTAAAAGATTATGCGGCAATTGTGTATTTTTAAACTAAATCATGAAGTTTGGAGGTGAGAAATTAAAACAAATTAACAATGGCTGCACCTCCTTTCACTGCCAACTGCAACAAGGAAGACACATTTTTCGTTTTCAAGGAGCGTGCCGTGCAGTTCATCAACATGTAAATTAAAGCTCTCAAATTTAAAGTGTTGCAGCATTTCTTGCTGCTAATTCAGCTCTACCAGTAGTCAAAGTTGAGCAGGTTTATGTGTGAGGTTTCTGTGTGAGGACGCGTTCCTGTCGGCGTGGAGTGTATATGTGTGTTGACGACACAGTATGCGGGGGCCAGTCAATACTACATAAACAGCGTTGTGGATGGCTGACTTCTCAAGGTCTCCCCGTCTCCTGGCCTCTCTAAATGGCCATCCTTAATCACTGCTTAACCGCCCGCCCTTCTTCACCATCTGACTGCAGTCACCAGAGGAGTACTGCTGTCGCCGCGGTAACAAAGACTGATCGGCAGGTGGACACAGCGCGTGGTCACTGTTGAAATAGCGATGCACATTAGCCATGTGCTCATTTTGTACTGGCTTTTTTCTGCTTCATTTTTTCCACACCTGCTTTGCCCAGACGACATCCTCACACTCTCTACTCATCTGCCTGTTTAGGTGACAGATGAATCTGGTGTATCATGTAAAAGAGATCTCAAGGAGTCGACATCATGTAATTGATATCCAGTTTCTCCACTTTACCCAATACTTTGTGCAAATTAGGGCTGTCAAAGTTAACGTGAGAATAAACGCATTAACTAATTTGTTTTAATGCAATCCTGCCATCCCTGTAATACTAGCTTGGAAGGAGGTTAAATAATGCTCCAAACTTGAGCTAAATTTTGGCCAGGAAAAACTGGTATGGTCATTTTCAAAGGTGTCCCTTGACCTCTGACCTCAATATATGTGAATGAAAATAGGTTCACTTTATAATAATCACATGCAGTTTGGGGCAAGTCATAGTCAAGTCAGCACACTGACACACTGACAACTGTTGTTGCCTGTTGTGCTTGAGTTTGCCCAGATAAAAACAATTTGCTATTAATTTGCGATTAAATGTTTTAATTGATTGACAGCCCTATTGCAAATTATTTAAAAAAAACGCATTTTTAACATCGGTTTCAGCAGAAATGATTGAAAAACACCAGCTGAGAATGTTCAAGTAACACTATAACTGATTATCTACCAGTTCATGAGCCCATATACTTGTATAATCAGTTCTGTCTCCGTTAGTGCTCTCACAAAAACTCCCCTCGCCATCACTCTCAGGGTTCTTCAGTTCGTTTTGATCATCAAGACAGTCTCCGCTCTCTCCTCTTCGCCTTTCATGTTCACGGATCCAGACAGAAATGCACAAGATCAGAGGAATATTCACTACATGTAATGTGACAATTATGTTTTATAGCCGATTGTCCCATTAAACACAAACTACAGATTACTGCTATTATGCTGTATAAGGAATTGCACGGATGTGAGGAAGTTTTAGAGATGTTTAAATAGGTTTCACAGTATGTGCCAGCACACAGCAGCGAACAAATTAACTTAACTGATACAGTCATTTGAAATGATGGTGCAAGACCTAATAGACTGGCACACCATTCTACATACACAAGCGATATGATGCTGACATTTTATAGATGATATGAAGTTGATATTTAACAGCTTGCATTAAATGTGGTTGCCAGTGCAGGGAGAAGTATATTGTAAGTCCATTAATGTCATGTAGTGTCACAGAAGAGTGTTATGGACTAAAAGCAGGGTGGAAAGAAGCGCAAGGTCATACAGACAAAACCTTTTATCAACATAAATGGCTGTGGTCTCATATTAGTTTGTTTTGTAGATTCTTCTACAATTAAAAAGAGTGGAATTTCTGCTGTTTGGTAACTGGCCCTGACCTCTGACCTTCCTGTGGAGACAAGAAGTACCACATAATCATTTTAAAACCCAAATCCTTGTTATTCCCTTAACCATGCAGCTGGAAAGAACAGGGTACTGAATGTGAAGTAGCAGATCGAAATATGAAATGTCAAAGTAAATTGTAAATAAAACTTCTCCTACATCTATTCTATAATGGCATGTGAATAGAATTTCAGACACGACTGCAGCTCGCTGGAGTGAGACATTGTTTTGTTTGTTGCATCTCTTGAGGCTGTTCAATTACACTCCTTGGTTGTTTTTGTGTAAACCAACGGTCAGACAGAGAGAAGATTGATGATTTGTCTTTGTTAATTTCCACTCTGTTGACTCGACGACTCCCCTTTCTCTGCGATACTAAACGCACGTAAGCAAGTACACACACTCGGTGAAAAGCATAGACACCACGCACTGTGTGAATTAGTTTGCTCTCATGCAGAGACACACACCGGCGCGGTCCTCGGCTGGCGGGTTCGCCTCTAAGCTCGGTGTTTAATGGTGTGTGATGCAATATATTGGGCTTGTCATTTTTCCTCATTTGCCTGAGTTTCTTCTAATCTCATTTCAAAGTCAGCGCTAACAAAATACAGAAGCGTATTACCTGTGAGATTATCTTTCTTCTTTACTCTCTGTCTCTCACTCTCTCCGTCTGTCTGGCTCGTGGGTGGAGGGTGGAAGGCCGATAGTGTAAAAGTGTGAGAGTGGGCGGTTTTTATCTGCGTGCCTTGACTTCTCCTTTGCTCCGTGTTTTCAATCGAGATGTTTCATTAAATGGCATCAAACACAAATCCTGCGCCTCGACTTTCTCACTCATTTATAATTGTTTTCATCTCATCCTCCATCATCCTCCCCACCCTCTCTACCTCACATCAACTCTCCCGACTCTCTTTATCTCCAGACTGTAGAGAACTGCGTTTGCATCCTGAGGAACCTGTCGTACCGCTTGGCTGCCGAGACGTCCCACGGCCAGCAGGGGGGGTTGGAGGA
>CAKALG010014897.1:0-11420 GCA_916700815.1 Helicolenus hilgendorfi | reverse complement strand
GCTCTGTGCTGCTCTGATTGGCCCCGAGGCAGCCAGGAGGGTGAGCCTCGATGTTGGTCTGATACTTCAGAGCTCCTCTGACGGAAAAGACAAGTATCAAGGTGATGTTAGTTTGGTTATCTTAGTGTAATATTAAGGATTTCTGAGGTGTGGTTATTGAAAAAGACAATAAACTACATATGAATGCTCACATTATCCAATGGGAGCATTTTGATCCATTGGTGCCAACCATGTCATGCTAGCTAGTCGGGAAGGAGGATAAATAACGCTCCAAACTTGCGCTAAATTTGGCGAGGAAAAACTGGCATGGCCATTTTCAAAGGGGTCCTTTGACCTCTGACCTCAAAACATGTGAATGAACATGGTTCTATGGGTACCTATGAGTCTCCCCTTTACAAGGAGACAAGTCAAGTCAGCACACTGACACACTGACAGCTGTTGTTGCCTGTTGAGCTTGAGTTTGCCATGTTATGATTTAAGCTTCTTTTTTTTCCTAAATGCTAAATGCAGTACCTGTGAGGGTTTCTGGACAATATTAGTCATTTGTATAAAGCACGCATATTTGCCCACTCCCATGTTGATAAGCGTATTAAATACTTGACAAATCTCCCTTTAAGGTACATTTTGAACAGATAAAAAATGTCTGATTAATTTGTGATGAATTGTGATTAGATAAGGACAATCATGTGATTAATCACAATTAAATATTTCAATCGATTGATAGCCCTAAAATAGATATAGGCCTATTATTATTATTATTAGTCTAAAGTTGTGGATAGAAATTTAGAGATGTCTCCAGCTACTGTATCAGTGGGAGTCTCCCAATATTTGTTGACATTCATATCTTATCTTGTCTTGTTCTGAAAGAAGTGGTTGAGAGGAAGACAATCTGTACCAACAGTGCAGAAAAACTGACCGGATCATGCAGAGATAAATTCACGTACAAGCACACACTGGATTTAGTGCTTAGCCCCCAAACCTACCCGACCATGTGCACCATGAGGATGATGTAGAAAATGATGAACAGGTTGTGAGTGTACCAGAAGATTTCATATTTGGACAACCTGAAAAAACAACATGCAGGATTATTTTTCAAAGAAACTCTTACTTTTAAAACACAAATGATATTTTAAAAGAGAGATAACCACCCAAAATAGATGTAAATGGGGAATAATGACATTGTAACGCGATATAAGGAAACAAGAGACCGAGAGACACAAAAAGAGCAGAGACAACAAAAGAAGAAAGCAAAGTCAGAGTTTGTTCAGGACCAGACGCACAGACTCCCAGCTCAGAGAGCCTGAGTAAGCAGGACATCAGAGGTCAATATTAAAGAGGTCATTACACACAACGACCCCCCCCATAAACACGCCAAACAATGAACATCATCAAACCCTGTGTTCGTCCTCTTTTACTGTAACTTCTTTCATGTTTGTTTTCTTAAAGTATACACTGTTTCTGTACAAACCAAAATGTTTTCTATCTCGCATAAGACATCATTGAGATGACTTTACACACTTATAGAGTGACCTTTAGGCTTTAGGAAGTTCCTACAAAAGGTGGTTTGGCTGACCTACCTTACGCAGTAGGAGGAGGATGTGAACATCAGGAAGAGGATGAGAGCCAAGAGGACGCCCGTGATTCCTGGGACTGAAGAGAAGAAGCCAATTAGAGAGCGGAGACACAAAGTCAAGTTACATGTAACATCCCACACCACATACATGTGAGACACATGTAAGTGAAGATGTCTGCTCACTATGATATTCCCACATAATTCAATTTAAAAAGTAAACAGTTTAACAGTTAGCCAGCAATCCCGTTTTTTCTACAAGGACTTATTTTACCCGCTAAAGCAGCAAAAATACAGAGAAGAGAAAAAGAGGACTAAACACAGCATGACCTCTCCTCTTGGCATTAAGCCACTCTAATCTGCAACACATTTACCACCTTCATTGCTACAAGTAAAGACATCCAGAATACACATGCATACACACACATCTGGTCTTTACACAATACTGTATAAGAAAGAGTAGTTCTTCTTACTTGTGGTCAAAATGATCAGCTTGGGATCCTGGGAAGGAAAAAATGTTTACTTTATAACATAGAACATAACATTGAAGTATAACATAGTTTGTTTCAAGCATACCTCGGCCTTAAAGGGATAGTTCGGGTGTTTTTTGAAAAGGGTCTGTATGAGGTACTTATCCATAGTCAGTGTATTATCTACAGTAGATGGCAGTCAGCACTCCCCCGGTTTGGAGAAACAGACAGGTGTACCGACACGGGAGCAAAGCAATGTACTGCTGTGGACGGGGCTGGTAGAAAAACGTATTTAAGCCACCTAAAGGAAAGGCCCAGCTAAATAAAATCAATATCAGTTAAAGTGTGCGCTATATTTAGAATATTTTCACCGCTTTACCTTACCTACAGACAGCCCTTTCCAATGGGGAACTGAAGCTGTTGTATCCATCTACGCTCTCACCAAAACCACCAGACTCCATTGAAAAAACCTGGAATTTTACCTCGCAGAACACGGTGGGTTGCTGGTCTATCGCTGCCACAATCGGCAACAAGGTAACAGTTCAGTCTTTTTCAACGGAGTCTGGTTGCTTTGGCAAGAGCATAGATAACGGCTTCAGTTCCCCGTCAGAAGCATAGACTGTATAGCTGTCTGAGGGCAAGGTAAACCGGCGAAAATATTCTATGCATCAAGTCAATGAGGATCCTCACAAGTATAAAATGCAGATGTGTTTGTGTGTCACCTCTCCTCTGTAGCGAGCCAAATTGAGAGCAGGAAAGTCGTCCGAGTAGCTCACACTGAAGTTGACCACATTCACCAGATGGGCAGACACATGTACAACTACAGAAGAAGAGAAAGGGAAACACAATGCTGATTTAAAACACACATTTTAGTGTCCAGCCACCAGCAGACATACAGGACAGCTCCTCTGCCTCAAACACACACATACACACACTTAATTATATAGGTCAAAATTAACTGTTCGAGGACACTCGTACAAACATTTCTTTGTCTATTCAGCAGAAATTCAGCAAAACATCGTCCTGACTCACTGCCGCATGCACACACACACACACACACACACACACACACACACACACACACCTCCCTGACATCATAGGCTAACCACGCAGCCGTTCGACAGCTGATGGAATTAGAGGGCGTAATCATGAGACACAAGGGTCCTTTTTTCTCACTCACATCCTTTCTCACTCCCACTGCTTCCCACCCCTCTCTCTCCCTCCCTCCCTCTCTCTCTCTCTTTCTTTCTTCTCTCAGTCTGTATCTCTCCCCCATCCCTGCTGCGGTCTCTCTGTCTTCATTGTCATTTATTGTCTCAGAACTGTGGAACTCCGCTATTAGAACATGAGAGCTTTGCCTGAAGGGAAGAGATGTGTGAGAATGGCAATGAAGAAATAAGACTTAAGCTTACAGATGACAATAGTGAAGAACAGATGCCGGGTCGTTTCTATTGGCTTTGTGGATGGAAATGTCGGCCGGTCGGTCCACCACTTTGGTCCAGGTTGAAATATCTCAACAACTACGGTTTGCCATGAAATTTGGCACAGAGGATGAATCCTAATTACTTTGGGTGGATTGGCACAAAATGTTCATCTCACTGCATCAGCATGTCACAATTTCAAATGTTAGCATGCTGACACACTAAACTAAGGGCGCTTTCACAAGCTCGGCTAATCCGAATCAGAGTGAAATTGATACTTTTGGTTTATTTTTCTATTTAGTCTCGTTTGGTTTCAAGACGCACAAGTTAAAGCGGATCAAATTAAAAAATGAATTTGTTGTGGGGCGTGTAAAAAAGGAGCGATTTTATCTTCTTCGTCTCAAGAGCTGCCACTTCTATGCAGGGCTTCGCGGACTTAGAAATATTTCTGTCTACGTTTTTTCACTTTGACTCGGCACTGATGTACATAAAAATCCCTTCTCCTCCAGGTCAGTCCTCCTCCACTCATGTAAACCTGTCGTTTATCTGAGTCCATCTCAACAAATGACTACACAGGCAGCCTGTGTTTTGGTTCACTTAGAAACTGGTTTATAAAAACATGATGGGCATTTACCATGAAATATACTCGATCGAGTAGCATTATGGGAAGTGTAGGATGTAGTGTTTCTGGAGTTTGACCCACACTAGAAACTAAAGCCATCATATCTTGGCTTCTGCTGCTTCGATTTTGACCATGCCTTTTTAATCTGTCTCTTTAAATCCCCCCCCACCCACCCGCAGTTGTATGGAAGTACATACTAAATCGCTGAAGAATCCTTTTCAAATCAATCCTGTTTTCCTCTACATGCTATGTAGTGGAGCAGAAATGCTTTAAGTTGTTGAACATTTTAATTCAGAGGTCCAATGTGAAATTTAAAGCTTTTAGAGGCTGCGGAAATCTGCTTGGTATTTGTAGGCAACAACAGGACTTCTATACAATGACTGGATCACTGTGAGGAAAAGCACACAGCATGTGGTTGTGTGTATATAAGTGGCTAGTGCTGACTTAGGTCGTCTTTTTCGTGAGACAAAGAGAATCACGTGTTACTGTACAGATATGAAACTAGGCTTCCCAAAAAAGATATGAATGAGTAAGAGGAAGAAGCCTGTAAAGCAGATACCCAGCAGACACACAGCTGCTAGAGGCTCCCATGATGTCATGAGAGGAGACTCACAAGAGCAGCAACACATACACACACACACACACACACACACACACACACACACACACACGCACACACACACACAACTAGACAGCAAAAACACACATGACCAGCTGGAGGGACACCACAGCTGGTACGCCAGGAATGCTGAGCCAGCCAAGGTCCATTTATCCACACTTCACACACACACACACACACACACACACACACGGTGATACATGAAGACATGTGAGCTGTGGTGATTAGTGACAGTTTTTACCAGAGAAGACGCAGATGGAAACTCCACATGCCACATGAAAGGTCTTGCTCTTGTCCAGCAGTCTGCGAGTCTCTCTGCTCGATACCTGCATGAGCGTAAGCATTACAACACAGGATTCAATATAGCGCACATGACTAATTTTCCCCTCCCTACATTCACAATATATCTTCACCAATAATGCACCAAAATTATAAGTGTTTTCTTGCATTTTTACAGAAAAATCAACAACTTTATATCATTCAAAGTGACATAAGTCATGTATTTTTCCAACTCAATAATTCCTTTCTTCCCCATCCCCCTATCTTTCCTTCCTCCCCCTTCAGTCTCTTTCTTACCGTGTGTGTTCCTCGGACAAAGGTGAGCAGGGAGCGACACATGGGCAACAGCACCAAGCTGCAGTTCAGGTTCAGCACAGACGCAGACGCCCTGCTGATGCACAGCCCTAGCTGGGAAACACACACAAAAAACACATTGTAAGGCAGGTTGTTGAAATGAGGCCTGATGCCGCGGATATAAAGTGATCTGGCGGATTAAGATACAACTTTTGAGCAGTTCCTATTCAGATTTGGACTATTCAATGTGCACACTGAGGGCTTGAGGCATGACTTCCCCGCCACACACGGTTATTTAAAACCATCTTTGTCCTTCCCAGCATGAGGGCTAATAATCGTTCTCCTTTATCCCTCACTAATGTTAGGATGATGACACACAAAGACTTCTTTAGTAATTGTTTAAAAAAGAAATTCAAAATATCCTTTTAAAAATCTCAAATGGCTGAGGTGAATCTATTTTAAATGATAATCAAAAAGAAAACACATTATACTTCAAAAGTACGTTTTATAATAAAAGATTAGTTTATTGTTATTACTGCTTCCTACACAAGTGACTCTCCAGTCGGGTGCAAAGACAGATGAATGTCTGAGTAATTCTGTGTTTTTCTACTCCAATAAAGTAGGGGCTGACACTGTGGGCAAGTCGTTTGAGTTTTTTGTTTCAAATGTTCACAGGATTTCAATGTACCCATGGATGTATACAACACAACTGTCACTGAAGTACATTGATACTGAAGAAAACTTAAAAATGTAATGATTCTCAGGTTTGTGGAGTTTTAGGAATATTTTTTTTCAATGCTGATTCATGGACATTTATATGATATGATAATGGCATTCTTTGAAGGTTTTAAGTCACACTGAATCCAAAAATATGTGTGTTCATATTTGACTTTGACTAAGTATTGATATATACAATGAGTATTTATATTTGACTGAGTTATGACTCTGAAAAGAAGTAGCTTAAGTACCTTAATAGCCTCCATGAGCTGTGTGTCACAGCCACAGCTGCTGCAACTGCTGACTGTGTTGGTGAACGGACCACAGTACTACAGTAACTAACTTCACATTGTATTTAGAACACAAGCATACCTGTGCTTTTCACCTCACAGAGTATCTTTGCCTCATATCCCTCCTTCTGCATTCCCCTACAACTCTGCCTCACAGTTTGAAAACCTCTGAATTCCCCCATTAAGGTTTATGAACTTTCGTCATTCACAACAATCATCTTCACAATATGTCTTCAAAAATCACTTGACGTCCTACCTCTTCTGAGAGTAGGTAGATTGAGGCACAGGGACTTTACCTCATTTGAACATCACTTCGGGAAAAAGTGTCTGTCAAATTAATAAACATACAGATACAGATACATTTTCTACTATATCTTAGAACATCCTGTCTGGCTGATACAGCACCTGATACCAGGATGATAAGAGTGCAATTTACCGAAAGAGACACGCTATGTAATCTGACTTCATGAATCTCAAACTACAGCTCAGTAATCAAAGCTGTTGTCATGCCGAAACACTGGATGTACTTGTAACTCAGCACATCTGAACATTTTCTTGGCAGCCTCTTTGAGCACTGCTGGTGCCGTCTGTTCTCATTATCCCTGAGAAACTCAAACAACTAGTGTGCGAGATGAAGGTGAGTGAGTGTGTTGATCAGAGAGAGAGAGAGAGACAGGTCATGTGTGGAACTGTAGTCCAACATTTTAAGAGATACTCCATCCCAAAAATCATATTATTTAAGTATCAGTATTAAATTCTCCCCCCTCGTTTTTTTTTTAAGATTATTTTTTGGCATTTTTGATGAATATATCGTCTATCAACGGTTGTTTTTTTGGGGGTGATTTTACGAGCAATGTTTGTCATTTTATTTTGCTAATTTAAGGGTCTGCCTCTGAAGAACTGCTGACGATGACAATCCACCTACAGTCCACGAGGACATGAGGAACCACAATTTGCAGTTCAGCTGACTGAAACAGATGAAAGTACAAGGCACACTGCATGGTTTCTGAAATATAAGAACGGAGCACACAAACAGGTCAAAGTGAGAATCTACATTTAGCAAGTCAAGGTTACCACTTAAAAGTCTGATACCTTTACCCTTTAAAAACTCCCCACGCACATTCACTCAACACAGCTTCCCACTGAAAGGCAGCTGACGGCAAAACCACAAGCAGGAGATCTGATATCCTGCTTTCTGTACATCCCCAAAAACCAAAACACACACTAACACACACACACACACACACACCCACTGAACCATACAGGTGAATGAGATAAGATGCTTTTTGAAGTTGAATCTAAATTCCCTTCGGCAGCATTAAAGCTTTGAAATACATCTCCATCTTGCATGTGCACACACACATAAACTTAAGCCCTCCAGCAAGGCATTCAGTCAGAGCCAGCGGCGTGCCCACACTTGCCCCTCTCTCCCCTGTGCCTCCCACTCACCGTACAGGCAGTGCATGAATAGCTCACTTACTCATACTGCTCGCTGCCAAATCTTACTCTTATTTCATACTACACACGTTTCTCATGTTGTATTTTCTTCAGTGACACAATCCAAACGCAGGTCTTGAACATTAGGGAGGAAACAGCTGGTGGAGAGCAACAGGCGGTGTCTGAGATTAGACAGTCTGAGGTGATTGGACTGCAATGTCAGCGGCATTTGTATGATTTTCTCCAAAGACAAGGAGCATTTGCTCTGGAACAAACATGCATAAAACACACACACACACCAACATGAACTTGTGACAACAATTACACCAACGCTCACATGAGTCAACAGGCATCAAAATCGAATTCCTGATTCAGCTTGCTAATTCCACCATGCTTTAATGCTACACTGGTACCAGAAAATTAGCTCGGCGATAGCAATTCGCTACATTGCGACAAGAGCGTGTGGATGAATATGCTTCGTAACATTACCAAAGAAGTCGGTTTAGTTTATACGGAAGTTAGCCCATTACAACTACCACAGATGGTACACATAAAGATGGCAGCTGCTCTGACCATCCTGCTATGTTGATTTGAATTGGAGTGTCTGTTCTACTCAAGCCCCCAGGAAGTGCGCCGGTTGACGATCCGGACTTTCGTAGTGGCTAAACGGTGGTACTGCAACTTCCATGTCAGTCACTTGATGCCATTGGGCCCAAAAAGAGTTTTCCCCATAGATTTACATTGGGAAAGAGACGTCTGTAACTCAGCGGATAATTTTTTTTGAGGTGAATCAACTTCCCAGTACGAACACTCTTATAGCCCTTATTTAAAAAAATACGTTTTTAAAGTTGAAAAATGCACTAAAAGCTGAATGCAGAGTTATTTCCCTTCCTCCGTTCATGTGAGTGAGGCCCAGACCGTGACGTTGGGACCCCGTGACCGAGCGGACTCTACTGCGGATGTTCCAGTTGCCCATGGTCCGCCAAGATACGGGTACTTTTCCAGACGGAAGTCGAGCCATTTAGGCTTCATGCGCTTATGAGCAACTCTCATAGGAATGACAAGGGCCCCATCTCCAACACTGTATCCAGTTCTCTTAATACATCCATAGTTCTACTCCTATTCTATTTCTATGGCCCAGGCTCATGTCACTATTGCACCACAGTGGCCCTAGACTCAGCACAGACCAGCAAACCTGTGAACACACACACACACACACACACACACAGATGTGGGTAATTGCCATCACAGAGTTTAAAGTCACAACTCCGACTCATTAGACCTGCATGTGACAGTCGACCATCCATCACAGAAGCTGCTGCTGTGATATAAATAGAAGTCTCTGAAGCCAGGAGCAGCATGGTTCTTCAAAGACAAGAGATTTCGTCCCTCTACTGATGAAAACGTACAGTCTGATAGAAGTGTCGCAAGGTCAATTTTGGGGCCAATTTAGTGAATATTTAAAGTGTATTCTCTACGAGTGGTTAGTCACTGTTGAGGATGCAATTATTATTCTTGAAATGTAGCTTTTAAAGAAGCTCTTCGTTGATTTCCCTCCGTCTGAACTGCTATTTCATGTAAATAGATTCATCTCTTTGTACACATTCGCACACTGTGTACACACAAACACAGCCCTATGTAGAAATCTAATCAAGCAGAATAAGTGAAAACACCTGTGTGAGTGGACCACAGCCAGGTGTGTAGGGCCCATCTGACAATAGGGCTGTGTCTAAAACCACTCACTTGTTCACTCGCTCACTACTGCCTGTATAAGAGATATTCAATAGTTTACTCAATAGTTAGCTGTAAATTGAGATTTCGGACACTTAAGAATCATTTTGTGTCAACACTAACAGGTGTAGTTTACGATGGCTTGCCATGACTGTGTGGCCCTGAATTCAGCCATCCTCTATTGTATTGTTTATAATACCTGTTCTTTTCTGACTGTGAATTGTTAAAATATCTGCCATAAAAACTACATCAGCATATATTGCACATATAATAAGGTTGTGGCAGTTATTAAGTCTTACTGATGCTGTGCATAGGAATCTGAAGCACTTTTTCTTAAACAATGTATTGGCTGATCAAATGATGTACTATTAAAGCTTCCTCCCAGGCCACAATGTGACTTTTGGAGAATCATGGGGAAATAAATGAACATGATATGAACCTAATATTTTAAACATCAAACCAAATCTTCTTATAGCAACTTTTTTTTCTGTACATTTTGTTGTTTAATGATCCATGTAGTATTGTTTGAGCCTATTCACACATATACAATAAAGGAAGAGTTTAACCTACAGATAAAAGATTTGTCTTTCTTCGATGATTGTAATTGAAAGTATACTTATTTATTGATGTAAAAAAAAGTGATAGCATCATAAAAACTTTAATAACTAAATATTTAGAACATTTATCCATCTATTTGGAAGTGGCGACATGTTACGAACCCGTAGTTTGAATTTGGGTGGTAGTAGGGGCAAACTTTTTGCTTATATCTGAATTACAGATTATAACTTTAGAAGTATTGAGTATTAAGTATTGATAATAAATGCAGTGTGCAGTATGTAAATGAGTCAGGTCTTACCCCGAGCATCTTGTAGAGGTAGTGATACTGCTGTCCAGTGGAGTACAGTAGGAAGGTCTTCATGAAGAGCCCGGTGTTTGCTCCAAGCCACAGCATCTACACACACACACACAGCACAGGATGTACAGTGTAAACTACAGCCTTATATGCATCATTACGACATAAGCAACACATAGAGTAGAAATAAAAAAAAAAAAACCTAATGTTTTTTGTTTGGCTGTCTCTGAATAAGCATCTCATGTTTCAGCAAAATATAACTCCATGGCATATAATGGTTGTAGCTGTATGGAGACAGCACATAAAGCACATTAAACTCACTATAGAGCACTGACAAACACTCAATTCATGTAGTGCCTCCTCAGGATGGAAGTTTGTACAAAACACAATGTGCAAGTTGTAGTTGCAGGTAAAACAAACAGAGTGGAGTCGACCAGATGTAAAAAATCTCTTGACAAAAGTGTCTCCCCACCAGGACCAGATGCTTTCCTCCCTCGTTGGCGACCCAGCTCCGCACAGACACAACCATGATGCGTTCACTGGCTCAGCAGCTGCACCGAAACTTTATCCACGAAGGTAAAGACTCGTCCTCCCTGCAGCTCTGCGTCTTATCCGTGTGTCTGTCTCTCAGTGTGTCTAAGCGTCCACAGACCGGCCGGTGTCTCTGACTCTCACTGCTCAGTCCCTCCTGCACTCCTGCTGGCTGCTCTGAGCAGCAGCTCCACTTTTCATCCTCCCACAAAGTCTGAAACACTCCTCATCTGGTGTCAGGTCGCTTTTACAGCAGGTCTGGACCTGAAGTGAGCAGTTAACACATCTGGAATAGAAATTACTTTGGGGTGAATAAAGGTAACCAACAAACAGACAGACTAGACAGGAGAACAATAAACACTGCTGCACACTGCTCCTGTCTGTCACTAGAGGGCGCCATAGTCTAACAATATAACCCTCATCGACAGGAAGACAAAGGGATAACAGGTTGTGAAAAATCCCTTTGATTACTTATTTCTAGTGTAAGATTTGGACCAAAATCCATTTATTAATATCTTATTAACACATCACAGATATGATGATTCAAACCCTTTATTAATGACTTATTAATTTATAACAGAAGATT
>CAKALG010014896.1:0-15157 GCA_916700815.1 Helicolenus hilgendorfi | reverse complement strand
TACCACAGCGGCCCGGGTTCGAATCCGACCCGTGGCCCTTTGCTGCATGTCATCCACCCTCTCTCTCCCCCTTTCATGTCTATACTACCACTATCAAAGAAAAGGCAAATGCCAAAAAAATAATCTTTAAAAAATATATTAAATGCCACTGGTCAGTGCCAATGAAAGAAGTAGTGTTCCCTTCATGTAACCAAGCAGATAGTCAGGTTAAGGTGTTGGATGGATGTGCAGGAAACCAGAGTTTTCCTTGCTTCTGAAAGATTTGGGCCACAGGTCTCAGGGGCCACACACACACCTGTGGTACATGCTGCATGTCAAACACCTGCCTGTTTTCAATGTGACCCCGCACATCAACGTGTCAGGATATGCCACTGTCCTATTTGCCAGTGTCAAGTCTTCGAAAAAGGAACCATTTATCACATTTGTTGCCCAGATCAGCACATCTTACCTACTCTATACCTTGACTACCACTTGTCTGGTGAGATACATGGGTATCATATGATGTCATACAACACAACGTGCATGTGTTACATTTAATTGCTGATGCTGCTGGTGGAAGATGGGGAAAAATATTTGTTGATATAATGCAAACATTTTGTGAGAGAACACAAAAATCTGCAGTGAGTGTAAAAATATACAGTAGGTCTTTTCCTCACACTGGAAGTCTATGTGCGCATGCTCAAAAATTGCCTGTATCAGGCCAACAAGAAGTGTCGTATATATTGTACTTATGTATTCAATTCTCAAAGACCACACCTGTTCTGATAATACATAATTGTATAGTTTAAACCATAATTAACCTGATTTTTGTATTTCATCTCATGTCCCTATGTGAATGTAAATGTATGTATATTTATTACCTCTGCCAAAGGCCTTGGTCGGAGGTTATGTTTTCACCGACGTTGGTTTGTCTGTCTGTCCGTCTGTCTGTCTGTTAGAAGGATAACTCCAAAAGTTTGAGATGGATTTGAATGAAACTTTTCGGAGGGATGGAGTGCAGCACAATGAACAATCCATTAGATTTTGGTGGCGATCCGGATCATGATCTGGATTCAGGATTTTTTTGAAGAATTCCGATCAGCCTGAGCATTAAAACCACAGGATATGACACATGCGCATTGTAACTGATGAGGCGTTGATGACGCATGACCCCGCCTCCTTCTTCCTTCTTTGAGCAGAGAGATACGTGTGTGGATGTGTGTGTGTGTTACACGGAAACACACCGTGTTAGTAATAAACCGACCACCTCATGGTACCGCCAGCTGTGAGCTGTTTTTAAAGTCAGGCACCTTGACAGAGGTCTGCCCTGTCCGAGTGCCATTCTAGTAATGCATATGTGATTACCTCACATATGCATTACTAGATGTCAATAGATGTAGATGCGTTATGCAGTGTCAACGCAACATTTCAGTTACTTAATTTTCATATGTAATGTCTCCGCCATAATGACTACAAAAGGGGGACAAAAACAATGTAACCCCATAAAAATGTGGTCACAAAAAACACTAGATATATTATTAATTATCAACATTATTAATTATCAACATTGATCTATATATATCTTTATATATATACACATATGGTGATAACATTTTTGGGGAAACTATTCATTTTTGTTTAATTAGTCACCATTTGTGCAAGGCAGCTAACTGTTCTGCAATAAATAAAAAATATCAATCAAGGAAAGATGTTTTAAAATTTAAAAAGAAGGTACAGGGAACAAAATAGCAGTGAAATATATCTAGGTCTATATAAAGTGAAAAAAAAAACACATACACTGTGACAAGGAAGCAAATTAAGTGAGATAAGTCCAAATTCCTTTCTCACCTTAAAAATATCAGACAGAAGGTATTTTCAGTCGGAAATCTATATGCTTGTTTGTGTGTTTGTGTGTGTGTGTGTGTGTGTGTGTGCTGCTGTTCATGTAAGTGTGTGTGTGTGATGTAGAACATGAAGGCTTGTCATCCCCGGTATGTGTTTTTTGTATTTTTTCACACTGCTTAGGAGTCAATGTTCCACCTGGATGAGCTCACCTTCAGATTTCATACTCTGAGGAAATCCTATTTAGCTCCACACACACACACACACACACACACACGCTGACATGACAAGTTGTCTAGTTGGCTAACAGAAATACGCTATTTACACACACACACACACACAAACACAAACACCTCAACACAGACAAGGGAGATATGGCATGATTACACACATGTACACGGAGGAGATACGTGCACATATACACACTCTGGGCTAGCTCACATTTATATGTGAATTCGCACACCCTTACTCTCCTCACACACACATCCCTGACGGAGAGGCGGGAAAATGAGTGGCAGGGAGGTATGAAACAACACAGCACAGACGTTTACAACATCAGCAGCAGGGAAAAGTCATGATGGGAATAAAAGGAGAAAACAGACAAGGAGATATAGATCAGACTAGCGTGTGTGATATATATACACAGACAAGAATCTCACAGTCTGAGTGTGTGCACGAGAGAGTGTTTGATCATGGATAATTTAGCGTGCAACCACAAGCAAACTGGAGGTAATTAGAGAAACATGATAAGAACAGGGGAAAGGTAGAACCTGATATGAGTTTATGTATCAGTCAACACACACAAACACACTTCATGAAATACAAGAAGACTAATGTAATTGGTGGGTCTAATTGCAGAGTGCTACTTTTTGCAGCACTGCAAACGCTGATTTCCATGCAACAAGAGCTCAGTTTTCTCAGAGTATTTCATAGTCTTTTACCGGTATAGTTTAATTAGAATCGTATTATCTCTTGTTACTCGCAACAATCCGGTCTCTTGGAAATTATGTTTATATATATTATATGAAGATTACTTTCAGAAGCAATGTTTTTATGTTTGTGCTGTACTGTAGTCCCCCCAGATTCCTCCTCTTTCTTGCCATGTTTGGATGGTCTATTTGTGTGTCCAAATCTGCAAGCTATATTTGTGAGCAAAGACCTAAATTCGCTAGCGATGATCATGTGTTCTATTTCTGTTTGAAGTCAGGGGAGTGGTGGTTTTTAATGAGGACCACGGCTGCAACATCAGACTGTAGCTACAGTGAAATAGAATATTTTAACAACAACTTCACTACAGATAGAAAGATAGACAAAACCATTAATTTCATTACTTAACGTACCAACTACACTCAGCAGGAATACACAGGTTTCACTTACCACTAATCCCGTGAGTCTGGGTTGATTGGTTCTTTAATTTGTACTCAAGAAAGGTCTTAAAGGGACAGTGTGTAGGATTTGGTGACATCTAGTGGTGTGGCTGCAGATTGCAACCAACTGAGTACCCCTCCGCTCACCCCTCCCTTTCCAAGACTGCAATAATGTGAGGTTGTAATGTAATGTAGGATGTTGGCCTTGGAGGTTGTGCAATATGTCACCATTGTCAGAAGATGTGTATGTGTATGTGCAAACTGTTACATGGAAGCTATAGCTATTGTTTGATTTTATCTAATGTAGAACTGTAGGACGGAATCTGAAAACAAATTTCCCTATGATGACATATGAAGTATATCTTATTTTATCTTTTTTTTTTAAATAAAGGGCTGTACAAGTTTTTGAACCAATTATCTTGCTTAAGACTGGAAAATATATACATCTGCATGCTTAGGTAAAAAAAAACAAAATATCCATAAATAAAAATCTCCATATCCAAAAAAAACCATAGCTTAAGGCAACATTTCATATTTTCCATTTATTGCGTATATGAGGGCATTATACATAATCCATATTCATAGTGTGAAATCATGTTAGCTGCCATGTTGATGCGAGAAGATAAACTGCTTCGTCGGCCGCCTTCAAAAGTCAGCAGTTTTTGTTATTTGTTCAGGGACACAGAAGAATTGCCTACGAAACCTCTTTTACTTTTAGCAAACTGAAGCATGCTAAACGGTCCCTTTGGATCATGTCAAAGGAGGAAACCAGTGGAATATACCCACATTCTCCGTATATTGGATGGGAAATTGCAACAGATTCAAACATAGCAGGCTGTTGAAGCTGAAAATCACCAGTAAAGACATTGCCTTAGATCACAAAAGGGCCAAAGAAAATCTTCAGTAATTATTCAGTATGTTTCCCCTTGAATGCCCTGAAACCCTTTTTTCTCAATCAGCTTCTGGCTATGTGCGTGCTATGTTCTCACTGGTTTGAAGTGGGCAAAGCTCAGTTGTAAAAAGGTTATGTAACATTCTTCTGAGTGCAAATTATGTTTAGTAATATTAAAATCAAAATTTGATGACAGTTGTGGAAGACTTTTAATTTGATTATTGCGTATTTAGTCATGGATATTTAATGTTATAGAGAAGTACTCAATATTTGAAACCAAGTTTTTCACAGGCTTTAAGTACTGTAAATTATAAAACTTCAAGTGTTCCATTATACAAGGGATAAAATATATTTTTCATAAAAATGTAAAAATGTATTTCATGCCACTTCGACAAAAAAATGTAGCTTCTTGTGTGTGTGTGTGTTATAAGCAGATTGCAATTTGCTGTCTTATGACATTGACATTTGTAAGTTGTGACAGCTTCAAATCTAGAAGCAACCAAGTTGTCAGTGTTATTTTTGTGCATACATGATTGGCATTGCCTTTTAACCTGATATTATAGCCACCATATTGACCTTAATTATAAGAGAAAAACAATAATTAAATCTGACCAGAGTGCACCAGTTACATATTGAAAAAAACAAGGTAAGCTGATTTATATCTTTTAAATGAAACTGTCTTGTTTGAATAGGCCAAAAATTAAACTGCAGGCCTATTTCTAACATCATTTAACAATCTAAAAGTGAAAAATAGAACCATAGGTTATATTTTAATTAGACTCTGCCTGTCTCACTGATCACCATGATTTAAAACTCATTCTCCTCCTCAGTTCTTGGTTTACTTGGCCTGCTGTTAACTTCTCTGAAAGTGATCTGACTGGCATTAACACTACTTTTGAAGGCCGTTACAGGTTTCAGTTTTTAAGATAGTCCACATACAGTGGTGTCATATGAATCTTGAGATGCGATGAATCCGTTGATACCAAACATGTCATGCTAGCTTACTGGGAAAGGGGCTAAATGTTGCTCCAAAGTTGAGCTGTCTTTACCGTGAGGTCATCGACGTCTCAGTGGCAAACAGCAGTGTTATGGCAGGCTGCTTGTTCCCCCTTCGGCACTCGGTGCCCTACACACATGTGTGTAGCGGTGGCATTGATTTATTTATTCATGTTTCACAAAGGGTTTAACCTAATTTTAGTTTTTAACCTAATTTTTGTTTTTATCGCACTGGTATCAGAGCAGTACTCGGTATCGGCCAATACACAATTTCAGGTATTGCAATCGGTATTGGGAAGGAAAAAAATGTATTGGAAGATCTCTACTAATAATAGTAATAATAATTTTGCCTAGTTTTATGCATGAGGAAGAGTACCCTATGTCTGAGATCTTTGCTGGGTAATTTACAAGGAATTGAAATTGAATTGTTATCCAAAATGCAATTCGACTGCCAGCAGTTGTTTCTCTGCAGCAGAAATGAGGATTGGGCTTTCTGAACTCCAAACCAACAGATTTTTGTTTTCATTTTCTTGAAAAAAACAAGAAAAAAAACATATAGTTTTCAGCCCAAACCAACACTGACTGAAGTGACACTACTACTAAACCTGAGGGGATGCACCCTATTTTTCCCTGATAAAGCGACACTGAACAACAAATCTGTGTTGAAATCAGCAGGAGGAGAGTTAGTAACGTTAGCTGTTAGCAGCCGGTGGGCAGCACAGTCATGACTGGCTAAATACTGGAGATACGAACGTTAATGGAGGTGCCATTGAGTTATTGTTACGAGGTGTTCAAAGTCGGCTCGGGGAAAAGTACTATTAGGCGAAGGTAAATTACAACGTTATCATGATGTGTTCAAATGTAATCTTGTAAAATGTAGTTTCGGTGAGATTAATAAACTTAATAAATCTGGTTGTTTGAAGGAGATGTCTTCACATCAATATAAAATACATAATAGAGAGGGAATTATGATATAAATATTTAAATTGTCATAATCATTTGAATTGTGTGTTTTTATGCACACAACCACTATAGATGACAATAACAAAGTACAGTTCAGTACTATGAGTACCCCCCCTTCCCTGAAAAATAGGGCTTTTTGGACCTGCAGTGCATGTTTTTATATGTTGGCATGCTGGGGGATTTTCTGTTTAGTTAAATTTTGTTAATGGAAACATTACTACCCAAAACAGTCAGTCCTGTTCGGTTAAAAAAATCCTGCATATAATGCAATTTTCTTAATAATATGCTGTTTGGAGTGATTTTCAGTATAATAAATGCTGAAAAATGAGTGCGCAGTTTTCTATAAATTAATGTAGTGATAAAATAAAGGTTACGTCTGACAGAACTTGTTTGTCCCGGCAACAATCTGGGTTTCCGATATGGCCCCCCAGGAAAAATAACTGCCCACCACTAGTCATAATGGTGGTACTTGGAGAGTCAAATATTTTCTGAGGTTGGTACGTGGTGTAAAAAGTTTGAGAACCACTGCTATAGACTATATACTGTATATAAAGACCTACAACCTTGTAATACACAATAAATTAGCATATAAAGACGTAAATATTTTTTCATTGGCAGACTTTTCTTCTCATTTTATATGTAAAAAAAAAAATAATAATATGACACAGAATATTGGAGTTAATGTCTTTCTAAGGTGGTCTATGGTTGTTCACTTTACGGATGTGACAGTTTTCATCTGCTGATGTTATTTTTTTCCGGAGGCCTCGTGGGATGCAAGCTGCAGTCAGTCAAGTGGCAACAACGTGGGAGAGAAGGTGAAGCATTACGGGAGCCAAAGAATTTGAGTTTTCCATCTGCCAGCTCAGAAAACAGTAATAGAAATCCCCATTTTTCGCTGGGAAACATCTGTTGAGTCAGACTAAGTAATCCCAGACGCAGTGCCTCTCTCCACTCAAACCACACAGAGGAGCAACAATTGTGAACTGAAAGCACACATGTTGATGAAGCTGACAGTCATCTCCTACCATCCTTCCAGCCCCAAACAGCCATACTGGCAGACAGAAGGCCCTCCTACAACCTCCTCCGAGCAACCGTATTTCTAAACAAACCACCGCTTATCGACAACGGCGCACAAAAAAATAAAAATGATATGTACACAAACGGATGCAAAACAGTGAGCCGGCGCTTGTAGAATAATAGCAGACAGACAACAAGAGAGAGAGAGAGAGAGAGAGGCAGTGAGGGTGCAGAAAAGGAGGCTGTTTTCATTGATTGTTCCGCGGTTTTGTTAATGAGTCCATAAAAGTGGCTGCAAGTGTTTTTACAGCCAGGCTAGGGAGAAAGAAATGACATGCTGCTCTTTGTCATCAGGGACACATGAACTGCTGAGAGGGACATAAAGCAGTCAACAAATCGAAAGCCGGTCATTTAGAAGCACACAGGAACACATCTGAATCTTCTTCGCAATCTACACCAACAGGTTAACACCACCATTCAACTTATCTATATCCATATTCCATGTATCATAAAGCCGATTATGTTGCATGTAGATTCGCCCAGTGGCCACATGTTGTTGGCATTGCATTGTTTACTGCAACATCTCAAAGGCATGCACATCATGTTAAAACAAGACAATGATGATCTTGTCTCTCAGTCAACTTTTAGTTGCAGCTCTGGACTAATGCAAGATGGAAAGCAATGGATTGACATTGACTGTTGATTAAATATTTAATTTAAAATATTGATTCGCTGTGCATACTGGGCAATACGGACGCACATCTCAAATAAAAAAATAAAATTTAAAGATTTTTAAAAAAGTATTCAACCAAGCCATAGTGTAAATAGTATTTTATATTTGAAAATGTATAAAAGGAAAACTGGTAGAGCCAGTCTGGACGGACCTGATTGTACTGTAGCAGTGTAACACACTGGGGTATCAGGTGTGAGGGACTCTTAGCTGAATGTTGCTTAGGGCCCCAGGAAGATCGGGACCAGCTCTGTCTGCAGATCAGGGATGAGGTGAAACAATCGGATAAGTTGGGAGGTAGGAATACCTATGAGTTTGCTCGCTAAATGAGTTATCTTTAAGAGTTTATTCTTACTGGTGATAGTAAATATATGGAAAAAAAAGATGGCACTAGTGTTGGGAGATATGTTAAAATCTTCCAACTGGCCGTCAACCGCCCAACAACCAGTGATTGCCGATATAGTCGTGCAGGTGTGTGCGTCTGTGTGAGCACACTCGACAGAAACAAAATAAAACTCACCAAATGTGAGTAGTCTTTCCAACAATCACCAACTCTAATTTGGTCAAAATAAATCCTTATTTCATCGAGTTAGATGAGCTCGTTCTTTGGAAGCAAACCATTGGCAACAATTGGCGAAATAAAATGACAAACATCGCCCAAAATCAATAAAATATCCGTTCAATCGCCCAACCCTAGATGGCACCATACGGAAGAATTGGCTGGATAATGTTAAGGTACAGGAGAAGAAGAAGAAGGAGAAGAAGAAGAAGAAGAAGAAGAAGAAGAAGAAGAAGAAGAAGAAGAAGAAGAAGAAGAAGAAGAAGAAGAACAACAACAACAAGAACAAGAAGAACAAGAAGATGGGGTTGGACAGACAGGGGATTTAGTTTACGGATGTTCAGTACTTTTTACCCAATAACCTTGTAAAGCACTATTTAAAACTAAAAGTAGAGCATGTCTTGCTTCAGGCCAATGGTTACAAAGAGTGGTTGGTGGAAATCTCAGTCAACATCAGTCTAAGACGGGCACTGCTACATAAACGGTGATCCCAGTGGGACTCCCCTACATAGCTGGGCAGTTGGAACATCTAGGCACAATCTACAGGTCACAGGCACTTAACACAAACCATACAACGCTATTAGATCACTGCTGGTATACCCTAAAGACAGCTGTGGGGAACACTACAGTGGTGAAATGGCAAGCATCCTGGACAAGAAACTGAGTGATCACGGAAAGGGACACCATCAACTGTCTGTCCAAACACCAGACCAAACACTCACATCAAAGACTGGGAAGAGGTCAAAGGTCATCGGCCAAGAGTCAGTGGACGGCCGGTGAAAGAGGACATCCACATCTGACCATCGCTCCCCATATATACAACCACCTGTTACCAGGTGGGCTAAATTCTATACTCATGTCCTGTGATAACAACTCCAACATCGTCATGATAACTGAGCATCTCCATCAGCCGTGGAAGCCCTCAAGATATGGTTGAAAGCTTTAGTTTACCTTATATTAAATACTATACAGCAGTGGAAAAAATAATCAGATCCTTTACTGCAGTAAAAGTACTATTACCACAATGTGAAAATACTCCACTACAAGTAAAAGTCATGTAAGTATCAGCAGATTACCTCAAGTGTCAAAAGTAAAAGTACTCATTCTGCGGTACAACGGTCAGTGTTTCCCTGTAGTTGTCATCATCCTATACTGTTGGCTAGTTTAATCTACAGCAATGCATCATATTCTATAAGATCATATGTTTGTAGCATCGCTGTCCTGTGAGAACCACGTATCTCTAAAAAGTCAACGTTTCATGGTGTCAGAAAAAAAACAGCCTATTTCTGCTTTGTGACGATGCATTTTCCAGCTGATCCAAGAGGCTTTTAAAGAGTTTACAAAACATAAAGGATCACTTCATCCTTCAGTTTATCACAATCATTCATCATCAAAACATCTGGAGATTCATGGTTTTCACTGGAGTATGAAAAACTGTAATCTGAAAAGTACCTAAAGCTGAGTAAAGTACAATATTCGTCTCTAAAATGTAGTGAAGTAGAAGTAGAAAGTAGCATAAAATGGAAATACTCGAGTGAAGTACAAGTATAAGTACTACACAGTATATATACTGTGTGTACATACACAGTATAGGCTATGCACATTGATGTTCGTGAATGGTTTTGGCACTGCAATAATCTCACACTTTTCCTGCCAAAATTGAAATGCAATGTGCAGGATTATAATTCCAAGTAAAGTGCATGGATCAGTCGGGTCGAGGTGCAGCTTCAGTCAGCAGCTGTCAACAGAGACACTTTGCTCTCACATCCTGTTGTGTGTGTGTGTGCTGCTGCCAGTGGCTTTAGTCGTTCCCTCTCTGCGAGTCATCGGATCAAACCCAATGTCTGAGACTGTCGGTGTCTCTCTGCGTCCATCTATTCCTGTCTCTCTCATCTCTTTTTCTATGTTCAGGTAAATCTTTTCAATTTTAAGTTATTAGTGTTATAAATTGTGTTCATGTTTGCTCACTATTATTTCCAATAGTACATCAATTTTCATGTTAGTTTGGGATACTACACATTTTGTATTCTCGCCAGGCAATGTTGATTAACAGTCCTGAACCATACGTATCTGCTGTATGCACAGATACAACAGTGTGACTTTACCTTCGTCTCTGAATCTTTCTCTCGGCTGACTGAAGCAAAATCATTACGACCACATGACTGCATTTGATCTCCAGCACTCTACTCTGGTCTCAGCTCACTCACCTCCTCTGTTTATTTATGTCTGTCTTATTGTGAATCAACAGGGAAATTACCAATGAAAGGCCAGAAACTTCATAATTTCAAAAGTTTTATGATGAGCCACATGATGACGTGTGAGCATTGCTAAATCCAGAAACACCCACAAACAGACAACAGAATTAACAGCAGTATTTTTCCTGTTAACTCGCAGCCACCGCCGGTGCTTCTGAGTCAGCCGAAATTGACGTCAGCGGCGTGAATACGTCATTACTCACCACCGACTGGTAAGAACAAACAGTTTAACAATTGGTGAAAACAAAACAAACATGGCTTAATTCCTAAACTAAATGTGCTACTACAAAAACAATGTCAAACTGAATTTGTTCTGAAAACAAAGTGGGGCAAAGTCTGGCATTTTCCTCCTACCTTACTCCTACCTTATTCCTACTGCAGTTTTAATGTCTGTATTTGTAGAATATGTCACATGAAAAAAAGTAAACATTTATTTTTATGATTTAGGATTCATTTACTTTTCACCGTTTCAAAATAAAAGCCCTCAAGCATTATTTTCTGTGGACAGAATCCCTTCATTTGTTAGCATGAGGCTTTTATTCTGAAATATTTGCAGGACAGTGTTGTGGAAAATGCAGTGACTTGCAGGGCTCCATGAATGAAAAGAGTACCAGATTTTAATCGTGGATTATTATTATTTACAAATGAGCACACGATTCTTAACCTTTCTTGTCTAAAATGAATATAGCCTTAGTGCCAAATTCTGATTTACTACTCTGATCAGACTTTTTTGTTCGGCTGTTTCCAATTTGAGTGTGAACTGGTCATGGTCCTGAACTGACTCATATGCGCAAAAGAACAAGGCACAAACAAAGACGCCACACACAGCATGCTGTCTTACGGAGGTAAGCACGGAGGCCACTTAAGTCAGCATTTACAGTTTAATTTAAGTTGATGTGTAGTGGAAGCCGGCAAATTTGTGAGCAGATGATAACGAGGACGAGGTGTGTGTGTGGATGCAGAGTCGGAGCCCGGAGTGGCTCACAGCACAGAATTGTGATGAATGTCGATCTGAGAGTGACGTAAAAGTCGCATGAATACCAATATGACTGTTCAGACTGAGGTCGTGTTGAAAAAAAAGCTCACCTGTGTCTGATTTAGGACCAAATCTGAATTGACAAGACCAGATCCCATGTGATTTGTGCTGTTCACACTGTAGTAAAAAAAACTGAGTCATGTTTGTGCAAAAATCATCAGATTTGGGCAACTTTTGCCTGTGGCATGAACGTGGAGTCAATGATTGCCATGTTGACGGTAATGAAAGGAAACGGCATGCCATGGACCACTATAGCTCCTTTATGTAGCTTTAATGGTTTTTGGACAACAGTGGAGCTCTATGGCACAGAGGTGAAAGACACATCAGGCTGGTTAGAGTGATAAATGCATTGTTGGTTTTGTTCTCTTCAGGGGGATCTGTTTGCTGATCATAAAAAACGAACAATAAGATCAAATACCACCAGCTTTCTCCTTTAATGACGTTTAAGCAGGCTAAATTATGCAAAGAGCCCCTTCTCACCCCCCACAGTGTTTCAAATGAAATTAGAGGTTATGTATTATGCAAACGGCACTACATGTCACCAGTTGCCGCAGATGTCCTCAAACGCACCAAATACACATTATCCCGGGGATTAACACTTGAAGACATACCGACTCTTACAATTATTTAAATGGGGTGAGAAGAGAAGAAAGAATTCCATTTGTTTCCACAACAATTCCTCTTGTTTTTAATAATTAACAGAAACAAGCATGGATTCTCTGAAACAAGGCAGAAAAACACTAATTACAATGCTAGTATCAGAAAGAACGAATTAACTTGTTTCAAACAAATTAATTTGAATATGGAAAAAAAAAACAAAGATCTCACCTCGTTGGCAGATTATTGCATTTGTATTCATAAAAGTATACTCAGTCAATACTTAATTTGCAATGTCCCCTCTTAAAGTAGTGCTATGATGTTGTGTGTTACAGGGACTGTGATAAATGCACATACAGAGCCCACTGTTCTGATCGCTTGACAAAATGCATTTTTTTACTAAGATTTGATGCATATGGCGGTGTGTTCTTTATACTATGACAGCTTTCCTGAAATTAGATTTAAAAAAAATTGCAATATATCGCCTCACTTTTGGTTTCACAATATATATGACAATATATTGAATCATAACCCTTGTATCATGATAAGTATCGTATCGCCAGATTCTTGCCAATACACGGTCCTAGTCAGTAGTTGAGTAGCTATTTTTTTACAGCATGCTGTCTGTGTTCAATCCAAACACTTCAGACACTTTCGACGTACATGAAGACAAAGTCAAAAAATGTATCTGTTTTCTCTGTCTGCCTTTGCCTTCTTTTTCTTTCATTCTCTCCATTTCTCCCTCTCTACTTTGGCGTTAATTTCCTTGTTGCTTCACTTGACTGGTGATTGAACGCCACCGGGTGTTCAGAGCAAATTTCACACGTGGACGGGACCGGGTAACCAACTGGAAAATCCCTCTTCAATCTTCACCTCGCGTCTTCATTCCATTTTCCTCCCTGTCCTCTTCTTCCCATCCATCGCTCACTCGCACCTCTTCATTTCTGTCCAGTTTATTTTATTTTTTTCCCCCTCCCTTCAGCATCATTTCGTCCTCTCCTTCCTCTCCTTCCTGCTTCCTGGCTTGACCCTCGGTAGAACTTGTAGCAACTCATAACGTAATAACTGTGCATAATGTAATAATTTAAATGTAATAAAAGCTCATAATGTAATAATCAACACATGTAATAAAACCTTAAGTGTGTAACGTAATAAGTTTTGTTCATAACGTAATAAGTTATTACATTTTGAGAACATTATGACATTATAAATTTAGCAAAATGAAAAGTTGAAAAACGTAATAAATTTAGCGCATAATGTAATAATCCCATCCCATATTGTAAAAAGTGAGATGTTCATGTGTTCTGTGAAAGTATCAAAACGCTCAATCCACAGATAAATACACAAAGCCCGTATTCAGACATTTGTGATGTCACAAATCTACAATATTTACACAATTTCACAGATTTAACCGTAAGCATTATAAATGTGTCCCAGTTTATTCCTGGTTGCAGCGTATGTGAATGAAATCAGCTGACAGGAAGTAAACATGGACCCAAACTGTGTCTTAGCAATGCAATTCCGTTGCCATTCCATTGAAATGCGCTAAAACGGAGCGTTTCTGATAGAGGGCTTATACAGGTATATTCAGACGGACAGTACGAGAAAAATAATGTGTTGTTTGAACATTAAAGCATAGAAACATGTTCTAGTAGAAAGCCAAAATACAAGTAGGAACCTGAAGATGAGCATGATATGTCCCCTTTAAAGCATAGTAACACTAGTTTGCCATGACACAAGTGGAGTTGATAATTTAAAGCAACTGAACTTTGTTGGTTTGGTCAAGAGGACATTTTCATCAATCAGTTCCATGTTGATGAAGCCTCTTGGATGTGGGACGAATGACAACGTTTTCAGAGATATGTTATTACGTTATGCGCAGTTATTACATTATAGGTTGCATCAGACCTTTAATATGGATACCAGCATGTTGTCACTGCCTGTTCGATACACTCTGATCTTCCACATAATTTATTGCCTTTTATCACACTCTCATATTCCTCTCTGCTACACACTAACTGATGTTAATTGCAATAATTTGGATCGTTTTCATAATTTTTTTTTTCATGCATATTTTCATTTATTAATTTCGCTCAACACGGATCAGGTCTTACAGTCGTGATTTCTCTGTGTTTATAAAGCTTGTATTTCCCCTCTTATCTACTGTATATTCTGCTGTTTTTCCAACTCATCCCTGTTGCTGCTGTGCCCTGCAGGGATCAATAAAGTTTTCATCTTATCTTTTTTTTGCACCCTCTCAGCTCCTGTTCGCCACAGTTCCTATGTCTCTTCCTCTCTTCACACCTTTAATCACACCTCCCCCCACCCTGCCACCCTCTCCCCACTTATTTACTCTTCTGCTCTCCTACGAGGCTCTTCACGACTTCCATAAGTGTTTTCTCATCTCATTTTTCAATTTCATCATTTTCTATCCTTATCATCTTTGTCTTTTATCTGCACTTTTTTATCTCATTTCTATTTTACTCCTCTTCACATTCACTTCTCCCCTTCTCTTTTTTCCTCAGTTTCTCCCTCAGTTGCTCCCAATTTTCTCCAGCTCTCCCCCCACCTAACCACAACCGTTTTACCTTTTTCCTCATCCTTCTCTTCATCTCCCCCTATTTCACCTCCTGGCCGGAGTAGGAGTGCTGTAGCGGCGGAACAAATCCCTCCTGAATCCCCTCAGTCTGAGTCGCTGTTCTAATGAGCTCAGATCAGCCACGGCAGCCTGCAGCCACACTGCTGCCATTTCACTGACGCTCAATGACAGCTATTAAAGTGACGTGTGTGTGGGTGTGTGTGTGTGTATTGGGGGGGTTTGTGTATTGTGTGTATGTATGGCAAATATTATGCAGATCTGCATGTGTGTGCAGACAGCTTGGAGGATGTTCACTTACTTAAAGTTGCTTAGTACAAAAAATGTA